>CAUYPK010134932.1:0-61653 GCA_963574355.1 Loris lydekkerianus
GATTCATCTGTTCAATTCCATCAGCTATGCCTACTAAAATCTGATCACCATCTATTTTTTGTAACTTATTTTCAAAGTGGAATACACCTCATGTTGTAAATTTAGAATTTCCTTAGTCAAATTATCATGGTTTAACAAATTTTTTTAACATTCTCCCAAGGAAATTTACTCTCATTATATTTAACAGGGGTTATACAAAAAGTAGTTACATTCCAATCACATTTTAACTTAAATTGTTTCTTTACGCTAACCTACTCATCCCCCAACATAACAACAGCTTGTTCTCAATCAGCAATTTCATTATATAATTCATTGTCAATTTGTTTTTGAGCAGTCCATAACTGTTCAGAGTTCTTATGCCAATCAGTCACAAAATTATTTGTTCTGATTCCTTGAGTCAAAGCCACCCCAGTGGTGGCAACAGAAGCTGTCACTGCCATAATTCCCAAAATGGCAGCAATCAAAAGTCCAATAAATCTCTTGGTTTTTTTCAAGACCCGATCAGCCAGAAGTTAAAGGACTGTCAGGGCAAGAGATTATTGCCATGGCCTGGTTAAATTCACTGGCATCCACACACCTGTCCTGGCTCTTAACAAATATAGCTTTTCCTTTTGAAGATCAAATCTTAGAGAACTACTAATACAAGTAAACAGTTGATACACAGGACAAAACATTTCTCCTGTTTTTTTCATTTCACTTTATGTTGTCTGTAAGCCACATAAGGGGTAATTGAACACAAGCTTGAATGTATCTTTCATCGTGGACAGTAAATTCCATACCATAAGTATGGGATGTAGTGACCTGATGATAAAGCAATCCACCAGTCCAAACTTTCATAGGTTTTTGAGCTGCTTCTACTTTCCACAAATGATTCTGTTTAGGAAAGCCATAAATTCCAGGTGCGGGGGGTGAAAACCCAACGTCTGTTCAACTCATAGGTGTTATCATCTTAATATTAATTTTATTTTTATTTATAGGATAGGTAACCTCAACTTTTGCCAACTCAATGTTAATAGGACTTTTATTACTGTCAAGTAAAGTTACCTTTGGACTTCAGTTCATTATAGGACCTTTAGAAGTATTAGTTAAGAAAAAGGTTTGATCTCCTTTACATCGAGTCCAATGTACCCATTCCTTTGGTAATGTAATACTGTGCTCCTTACAAGAAGGAGCTTCCACATCTATAGGAGTAAAACATGGGATAAAATGAGAGATGGAATTAGCACTTAGCATAAACATCTCATGTTTCACATCATTCCCAGAAGCTGGCCAGTAATAATGAGTTATGGTCATAATGAGTTAGCCAGTACTGTACAGTCATATTTAAACTGTGATATTGTTGACCAAAACAAAAAGGAGTGCTGGTGACCTCAGAAGAATAATTAACAAGCTTCATTCCCTCTTCTTCAGATTTAAATGGTCCTCTGGTGACATAAGGATCAGGAAGCCACATAGACTCATTTGCATAAATAGGAACAGTAGGCTCAGTCCAACTAACCCTTCACAGAAGTGGTGGATTAGGGACATAAGTCCAATAATGGAATTCCTTTCCTTCTACAGTTGACATGAGAAAAGCAAACATTGCTAAAAAGATAATAACAAGTGTTACCTTACACTTTTGTCTGCGTAGGCTTGTCACAGTGGCTCTCCCCAGTTTCTGCATTTGTTGCATGGTCACCATTTCCAGGTGCACTGCCGTCATCTTCTTGTGCTTCCCATTCTTGTGGGTCAAGGTTAGGTGCCGGAATCTCATGGCTAATTTATTCACTCGAAATTCTATCTGGTTTCTCTGCCATTGTTTCTTCATGGGTAACACTTCTGAGTTTAATATTTTTATCTGGAACCCAAAAGTTAAGATTTGCCATTGAAATATAAGCAAATCCCCTTCCCCATTTGACCATAGTGGCAGAGATCTATTGATTATTCAGGTTGTCCTTGTAATATACTGGTTGGTAAGTAGATGGTGGTGTGACCACACTCCTGTGCTTAAATGCTGGAGTTTCATTTTCATCATTCAAATTAAAAAAATTTAGACTATATAGAGCTGAAGATAATCTGTTTCTTGGGGGAGGTATACTGTCCTTGCCCCTTCTGTTTTGTCAAAATATTTTTTGATGTTTTATTTTCTCTTTCAATTATAGCCTGACTTGCGCTATTTTTTGGAATACCAGTTATATGATGTATTTGATGGAGATTTAAAAACTCTTTGCATTTATTTGAAATATAAACTGATCCATTATCCATTTTTATAGTTTCAGGTTTACCCATAATAGCAAAGCATTCCAACAGATGAGTTATGATAGCAACTGCTTTCTCAGATGATAATGCTGTTGCCCATGAAACATAAGAAAATGTATCCACAGTATGATGTATATATTTTGTTTTTCAAAATTCTGGAAATAGAGTCACATCCATTTGCCATAGTTGATTAGATTTCAATCCTCTAGGATTAACTCCCTTGGGTAAAGGAGGTGCTACTAAAGGTTGGCAAGTAGAGCAAGATCGGACTATGGCTGTGGCAGAGTGCCAAGTGATGCCATATCTCTATTTTAATGATCTTGCATTAGAATGATGAATATTATGTTCTTGTTGGGCTGTCAGTACTGACCCTATTTATTGATCTACCATATGATTTCCTCAGATAAATGTCTGGGTAACCTTGTATGGGCTCTAATGTGTGAAATATAAATATCTTTTACTTGGGCCCTTACCAAATTTTTTAGTTTTTGAAACAACAAATTTAATTCTGAATTACTTTCAGTTAAATTATCAGTCTCAATATTTTGTACCACAATTGTACTGTACGCAGAATCACTTATTATATTTAAATTCTTATTAGGGTGATCACTAAATAGCATTACTATAGCAAATAACTCAGCTTTTTGGACAAATTGATAAGGAGACTGTTCAATCTTTTGAATTTCTTCTGCTACATATCCTGCAATTCCTTTTTTGTTGGCATCAGTATAAAAAGTGAGAGCATCATCTAAAGGATGTTCTTTAATAATTTTTGATAATATTCAATTAGTTCTTTTAAGAAATTGAATTTTTTTATTTTTAGTATGGTGGTTGTCTATAAGTCCTAGGCAATCAGAAAAAGCAATTTTCCATTCAATGTTGAAGATAAATAATATTAATTTGAGAATTAGTAAGATGCACAAATATTTTTTCAGGGTTTTTACAAATCACTTGTCTAAATCTTTGATGTCCTTTTAAAATTATTTCAGCCATTTTATATATATATATGTTTTCATTTTCTTAACTGTCTTATTAGGTAGAAAACACCATTCTATGAAATTATCTCCCTGTGTTAACAGTCCAGTTGGAGAATGACTGGAAGGAAACACATATAAATAAAAATAACCAACATTATCAATTCTATGTATTTGGGATTGCTGGATATGCTGTTGTATCCATTGTAATTCTTTTTCTGCTTCAGCAGTTAATACTCTAGGGCTTTTTTAATCAGGTGCCCTTCTAAAGTTGCAAACAAATTTTTTAAAGAATAAATTGTAATTTCCAAACTAGGTCTAATTCGATTTATATTTCCTAATAGTTTTTGAAAATCATTCAGAGTTTTTAAAGTATCTCTTTAATACTTACTTTTTATGGAATTATATTTTGCCTAGTTATTTTGTATCCTAAATACTCCCAAGAATCTGTATGCTTTGTTTTGTTCTCAGAAATTACAAGTCTAAACTGCTGGCAATTTTCTTTTACAGCTTCAAACATCTGTTGAAACTTCTCCTTATTAGGGTGTGCTATCAAGATGTCATCTATATAATGTAAGCACATACCCTCTGGGGAAAGTGTTCTTACTGTTTCTAAAGCCTGATCTACAAAAAGCTGACACAAGGTGGGGCTATTTTACATGCTTTGAGGAAGGACCCTCCAGTGGAAGTGTCTTGCAGGTTTTTCTGAGTTCAAAGTAGAAATAGTAAAAGGAAATTTTTCAACATCCTCAGGATGAAGAGGAATGGTAAAGAAACATTCTTTTAAATCAATTACAACAATGGATTAAGTTTTAGGAATTAGGGATGGGTTAGGTATACCCAATTGTAAGGTCCACATTGGAGCAATAACTGTGTTAATTCATCTTAAATCAGTCAACATTCTCCATTTTTCAGATTTCTTTTTTATGAGGAATATAAGACTGTTCCATGAACTTGTACTGTGTTCAATATGGCCTGCTTTAAGCTGTTCCTGAACTAAATTATTAAGCACTGTTAATTTTTCATGAGAGAGTGGCCACTGTTCAACCCATATCGGTTTTTCTGTTAACCATTTTAATGGCAGGGTGAAGCACTGAACAGGAGCCTCTATATAAAACTCTCATGAATAGCAGACAAGCCCCATCCAGTTTTGTCATTCCCCATTCTTATAATTTCAGGTTTTAAAGTAGGAGTGGGGTCAATGGGATTATAACCCATATTTATCATTATAGTCTTGGCTGGTTTGGAAATAGTTGGAATAGTAATCATGGCTCCCCACTTTTGTAAAAGATCTCTGCCCCATATAGATAACACAATAGGAGCCACATAGGGGTGCAGTTGAGCTTTCTGACCTCAGGGCCAGAACAGTCTAAAGTATTAACACTTTGTTCAATATTAGTTAAAGTTCCCATACCAACAAAGTAACCTCAAGTTTCTTTTTTGGCCAGCCCCTCGGCCACATGAAAGAAGCAATAATCGAAACATCAGCTCCTAAATCTACCAGTCCAATAATTGATGTTTTATCAGCAAAAGTTACTGTACACTGAGGTCTAGAGTCATTAAGGAAAGTATACCTAAAAACCTGTTTTCCGGTACTACCAAAGCCACCTTCCTGCTTTAAAGGAGAGGCCTATGCTTTATAGTAAGGCAATATTAGTATTTGTGCAATTCTTTGACCAGCTTTTAATTTTATATTCTGGGTAGAAGAAGCATAAGCATAATTTCCCCTTGATAATCAGAGTTAATAACACCAGGATGTATGTTTAAACCTTCCATTGCTAAACTGCTTATATCTAAAATAAGCCCCACAGAGTCTGGTGGAACAGGGTCATAAATTTCAGTCTGAAGTTTTCTAGGATTTTGTCCAGCTAAGATTTCTTCCTGAGATAACATTGGTAAATCTAAAGCTGCACTTCCTTGAGTTGCATGAAGGAGACCCTGAACATGTAGTTTCACAGTTTCAATTAGTTGTTCTGATTTGCCTGTGCATGCGTTACACCACTGCTCACTGGAAATTAAGTTGGGGTACTCATGTTGTTTTTCATTGGCCCCTGAACTGAGCCCAAGACCTAGTTTTTTGGATCCTGAGCTGGAAAAAATTCTACCTTGGGTGGAAGGAATTTGTTGTCTTTATCCTTAACAGATATACATTCATTCGTCCAATGTTTGCCCTTCCCACAGCGGCAGCAGAGGCCAGGTGCTTGTGGCTTGGCATTCTGAGCCACAGAAGCCAGAGCACTTTCAGTTTTAGCCTTGCAACATTCTGAATGAAGATGCCCCATTTTTCCACAATTAAAACATTTTGCTTTCTTTTTAGTCCCATTAAGTGCATCTGCCAAGGCTGCAGCATTAAGCTTTGCCTGAAATGTTCCAGAGCTAATATCACAGAAAATGAGGAGATATTGTTCAATGGAAACACTGTTCTGATTTCTGACAGATGCCAGGGTCTGCTTACAATCTGAATTCACATTCTTGAACGCTAATTGTAATAAAAGCATCTGCCTGGCCTGTTCTCTAGGAACAGACCTTTCAATAGCTGTCTGAAGTCTAGCTACAAATTCAGAATATGGTTCATTTGTTTGCTTGAATAATTCTTGTAAAAAACTGTTTAATCCCATCTTTTCCCTCTAGTCTTTGCCAAGCTATAATGCAAACATCTTTAACCTGTATTAATAAGTCTTGTGTTAACAAGTCTCGCAGCTGTTGGTGAATGTCAGCCTCAGGGCCAGTACCCATTAAAGAATTAACTGGAGTTCCCCGAGCTTGGTTTTGCAAAGTTGCCTCTTCAAGCCACCGAGCCTTGAATTGTAAAAGTTGACCAGGGCTCAAGGTAGTATGAGCTAAAGTTTCCCAGTCAGCAGGAATAAAAATATGATTTGTGCAATATGAATTTAAAATGCCAATCACAAAAGGAGAAGTAGGTCCATAAGCATAAACAGCATCTTTCATTGTTCTTAAACATTTTACTTCTATAGGTGCATGGTGAGCAGCACCTAATAGAACATTCTCTTGAATTTCACTATAAACAGGATATGCTTGTATTACAGGCTCTTTATTATTACCCAATTCTGAAATTTGAACTGTGTTCTCATTAGATATGACCAATTCAGAAACATCTGAAGGAAAGTGATATCGTACAATGAAGTGAGTATCTGGGGGATTAGGCCATATAGGATAGATTCCTGGTAGAGCATTACGATGTAAGGGGCCTTCCTTCCAGATCATAGGACCTTCTGGTGCAGAAGGAGTTAAAGGCTTGTAAGGTGGAAGCATATCTTTACAACAACCTGCCTTAGAACTTTCTCTAGAGGAGAATATTTCAGCTCCTTTTTTTTTTTTTTTTCCGAGAAGGCAATTCTTTGATTCATTGTTTGAAAGCCTTCAGCCATAACCTTTTTAAGATGTTCAAACTCAAACTCTTTTTGAGCTGATTCATCAGCCATTCCCACTAATTCCAGACAGCTCTCCATGTTACTCTCTAGACTAATTAAGTCACCCACATATTTCTTAGCAGGTTTAACCAGCCTATTAGGTTTTGGGTCAGAGTTGGACTCTGGCATATCATATTCATGTCTGGGCTCTTTGGGACTTTACACAGCCTGCTCTGGCTTGTCTAATTGACCCAGGTTGGGCAAAAGAGGTGTGGGTGGCAACTCGTCAGTGCCATTCTCCTCAGTCCTTGGAGGATGGCTCAGAACATGGCTGGAATGGTTACAGCGCTGTGTGAACCAGCTGATATGCTGCCCATACTTTCTTGCTAATAAAATTACCTTTGTGATGGGCATGACTCAGAGCTCAACCCACTTTCTTCCAGACTTTCTAATTAAGCTGAACTCCCCAGTCAGGCATAAACCAGTAGCAATGCTTAACAACCACATGGAAAAGTTCTTGCAGGTTACTGGTTTTTACCGGAATTTTAGTGGTAGAAATCAGAGTTTTTAAGATGGCAATATACTGATCCTCCAAGGAGGAAGAGAGCTGAAGATTCATATTCTTTCCTCCCATGTTTCTTGCTATGTTGGAGATGTCCCAAGTACTCTTTGTGGCAATTGCACTTTCCCAGTTACAGGGTTCTCAAGCTTACCTCAAGCGGCTACAGCAAAGAGCAGATCAAGGTGTTCTGGCGGGTGTGGCTGTCCCCCGACCTGGAGTCTGGAAAAGCTCCCTGTTTTGACAGCTGCAGCACCGTCCCGTTCTTGTCACCAATATGTTGGTGTAAGTGCCTGGGCTACAGAAAGACAGTTTTGCAGTCTTCAGGGATAAGCTTGCTCCTGCAATGTTAAGGAAAGGGGGCAAGAAACAGACTACACAGCATGGGATGGCATTTAGCAATGTTCTTTATTTGGGGGGTCTGATTTTATACACTTCTAGTCACGTACACACTTAATCTATCATCTGTTAGTTTCACCATTACCTTATTTTACCTATCTGAAATTAACTTGTAAGAAAATATTCTGTTACCACATCAACACAATCACTTTTGCAGTTAACATTCTTTTCTAGACATTGACTAATCTCTTGGGCAAGTGTCTAAATAAAGATCACAAAGAAGTAAACAGCCACATGGGAACAGAGTTAATGGAAGAGTGCCTTCAAGCATTCACTCAGTTTACCCAGCATGAAGTAATGACTGTGTTTCTCCACAGGGCAGAACACCTATAGACCTCTGACAATATGTTTTTAACATACGTCAACCCTCTGGCCCGTATGTCTGAGGAGGGGCGGCATGCCCTTTGACCTCAGGCTTAATGAGCACAACTTCAGAGACCTGGCCTGTGGGATTTTAACCCCAAACAAGCCAACTCTGTGTGTGTGATCCAGGGGGGGCCCAGGTTCCTTAAGCTTCTGCAAGAACAGCAAGCCATTTTTAACTCACACTGAGTTCACTTTGTAGCTTCATGTAGGACATGTTTATTTCTAAATATTATCTTACATTTAAATGTTTTGGCTTCAGTGTTGTTGCATTGGAGAGAAACAGTCTAACCTTTAGTCATTATATTCTGGAATTTGCATTCCTCCTTCAGGATCATAGCCTCTACCCTTTCTGAGTAACCTTGTTGAATTGCTGGGATTTTATGCATAACACTATTAATGAGTCTCTGCTCTCTGCTCCCAGGTGAGGTCTTCAGACTCTACATCCAGGGACTTTGGGGGCATTTCCACTTGGATGTTCCATGGGCTCCTCAAATGCCTTTTGTCTCTGTTTCCCATCTCAGAGGACTGGGGGCCTTTTCACATGCACTCTCTATCATCAGTGTTCAAACAAAAGACTGTCATGTCCTGCTGCATTCTGTAGCTTTGCCCTCACTGTGCAGGCTCCTCCCTCCTTGTACTCCCTGTCCAGGAACATTCCCGCTCATCTCCTTGTCTTGCTTTATTATCCTCTTTCACCTGCGGCAGGTCAAATGATGAATCTTATATAGACATAAACTAACATAAGTTCAAGATTTTACATAACACATTCATGAGGGAAAGAGACTGAGCTGAGGACTGTCAGCCCTCCTTCCCAAGCCAAGAAATAAAGGAAAATCTTGAGTTCCTTGGTGGAAAGTTCTGGGCATGTCCTAGCCTTGAAGCAGTGAATGGGCAGCATGATGACCACAGTGCCCTCCAAGTGAGCCACAGTCATGAGGTTATTTTGGTTTCCAGCGAACACTGAACAATAGCAACTTAACATTTGTTCTAGATTCTTGTTCCCAGAAATCATCAGGTGGAAAATACAAATAAGGGAGGACTGAGCAATTAAATTCTTTGTTCTGAATTTCCCCAGGAAGATTCTGTTACAGCTGTTTTGGTCCAAGTTCCTCAAACCCAGCTGCCCTGGTTCCATTACTCAGTGGAACTGAGATCAATCAGAGTACTGCTGGAATAGAAAGCAAAAGTGCCTAGAGACTGAAAGCAGCACACAGCCAGGCAAGCAGGGTGAATGAAAGGTAAAGGCAACTTTGCACAGCCTTTAGTATAACAAAGACAGAGTTCAAGTCACAGAAAGCTTGGTGCAGTTCAGGGAGTTGGAAATGAGTCTCTCTAATCAGTGAGAGGACAGAGACTCCAACCCAAAGGCAACATAAAGGCATAAATAACCTCCTCTCCCTTCAAAGTTATTTTTTTAACTCTCTTATTTGTCTCTCTGTATCTCTGGGCACCCTTTGTCCGTCTCTAATGGTCATTGATGACCTAGGTTGCCTCATGCCCACATTCTCGTCCTTTTTTGGTGAGATTTGCTGAGTCCTGATCTAAGTGCTGATTGTTCCAGTTCTTGGTGCATTAATGATGTAGCATTCACCCTCTGTCCAAGTATGGACACTGTTTTGTGAGGGACATCTTGATGGGTTGAGTCACAGTGTTCCCATCAGGTTTCCAGGGCCCTGCAGACTTCCTTACTCAGCAGAATGTGCTTTCCTCTTATCCCCCTGGAAGCCCACAGCCATGTTACTATTCCTATCCACAAATCCAAGAATCTCTAAATCCTTCTATAAACCCCACCACCACCCAGAATTTCTCACCTTTTGGGTACAGACCAATCTATAACTTCCACATATTGATTTGCAATTTTGCTGGCCTGTCAGACACCCTGCTGTTAGAAGACCCAACTCAGTAAGCCATGGGGGAATTTGAGTCTTCAGCATGAGCTGCTCATTCTTCTTGAGTGGAATCCTGAAAATAAAGCCTCTTTTTGCCACTGCAATTCTCTGCTGCAGTGTTTTGGCTTTTTTGCACAAAGTGTGTGGACTTCAGTTTGATTCATTAACAGAATCTATAATATATACATTCTAGTTCAAAGAAGAAACCTAAGAAGAAACATAATTATAGATCAGAAATACTGAAATTAATTTGCAAATGGTTACAAAACTGGCTTTTCCAAGGGTGTGGGCAGGAGAAGACAGTCAAGATAACTCTCTCACAGACTGAATTTATTTGCATCTCAATGGATAAGCCTCATTTGCATTTCCTTCAGTTCTCAACAATTAACAGACTTGGAAAATAGCTCAAGGCAATGAGAGGCACAGAGGCCCTATAGAATCAGAATCAAAATCAGATAAAGTGGTAGAATGAGCTCTAAATAGTGAGCACCAATATTCCTCCACATGATCTGATAAAAAAAAACTTTGAATAGAACCATCCTTCTTATTGTCTCAACTGAGAATGTTTATGACTGAGATTTTTTGTGCTTTTAGTTATAAGTGTATACTGACAAAAATTCTTTGCTTGGCTTTTGAACCTTCTCAGGGCACGTCTGTTCATTTCTTGTAAAATCCAGTTTTAGCAACGAAGCTTGCTAAATCAGTTTTACAAGAATTCCCCTCCTTGCTATCTGATCACCTTCCATATCTCAATGGGTTCCTCATTCTCCAGCATCCCCAGGAGACGTCCGATCCCCCTGGCCTGTCTTCAGAAGGCATCCCCTGAGGTGAGTTTCCCCAGATCTCCCTCCCCCAATGATGGAGGTCACTGAAAAGCAAAAAGCAACCCCTGTTCAAATACAGAGGAACTCCCTGAAAAGAAGGTAAACAGTAGGAAATCAATAAAACAAAGCATAGGTCACAGAAGATGAAAATAGGACTGAACTTATCTAAAGGCAGAGGGAACCAGAGGAACGAGAGTGCCAGTGCTGTTGAGAGGGGGGTCTTGAGAAGGTGGGGAAGTTGTCCTCCTTGCAGAGTGAATGATGCTGTGACTGAGACTGATTTTAGACTCCACAGCAGGTGTTGATCTTGCACCAAGGTCTTATCTCAATTGCCAGTCAAGACCAGGGTAGGAGGCTCTGATCTTCTCAGGAACACTGGCTTCGAAGGATTTATAGAAAGGTGGGGAGGGGGTTGCTGGGACTATGCAAATTAAGAAAGAATGCCACATTAGAGAAAGGTAGCTTTGGGCATATAAAGAAATAAAGACTTAAGTAGGGGGTGGCCAGCCATTATGGTCACCTCTCTACTGTTAAGCCTTGTCTTTACTTCTGTAGAGCTTTTTTTATGACTTTCAATAAACTCTGAATACTCTAACATGGTGTGTTCTCTTTATTTCAACCCGGTCATCCCATCTGCTTGGAAGGCGTCTGTCAACTAAGAGCCTCTGGTCGGGATACCTCTGGTGTGACTTGAAGGGCTTCCCTGTAGATATGTGGATGGATGGCCACGAGGCTGGCAAGCAGACTTTTCTCTGGCTGTCTTTTCACAAGAGAAAGTCGCCCCTCCTGGTCTGTTTTTGTTGCTCTGTGTTGGTTAGTGGTGTTTCTTTCAATTCTTTGCCTGATTATCCAAGAACTTGCTGTTTAAAGCTCCAGCATGCTTTCACTCCCACATCTCCTCAGTAATTTTCTGTCCTCTGATCCCCATCTTGTTCCTTGGCTATGAATTTCTTTCTGTCCATGCTAATATTCAGAGTTAAGTTCAATCTCTCTCCTCACTGCAGTGCCTATTTGGGTGGTCCTGAATAAACTTTGGCCTACCACATAATTACAATAACAAGTATTATTGAATTTATTTTTAATAGTGAACCCTTTACTATTAAAAAAATCTCAATTTGTTTGACATTCGGACTTTGCTCATTTTTAATCCCTCAATATCCAGCAAAACAGTGTTTTGTGGAAAAGAGAGTGAGATTTTTCTTCCTGCAGTGTAAGGAGAGGCCAGTACACTGAGTCAGGAAGAGGTGCCCCGAGAGAGAGCAGCCCAGCGAGCAGGTGAAAAGGAATCCAGGGTGATAGGCTGGGATTTTTAAGGAAATTTTTGTGATAGGAAGCTCAAGAGCTGGAATTGCACATTGGTTGGATATGGAGGCATGAAATTGTGAGGATGCAGAAATTTTGAGCTGATTCAGTTTTTTAGTGGTATCCTTCAGATTCTGCTGGGGTCTGTGGGCCCTTTGGAATGGAGGGTCTGGACAACATCTTGAAAGGAAACCTGAGGTTTATTCATATTAAAGATGATACTTCAGGGACAATTAAGGGGATTTGGGGCTTTGTGACAGGGTCTACGTCACTTTTCAGCAGTAAGGAGCTGGGAGGGAGTGGCTAAGGGCAAGCTGATTATTGCTTACAGTTTTGTTCAAAGCCTTAGTTTCATAGAGATGGTTTTATTTGTATCAAGTCAGTCTGAGTGAAACACAGTTTACTTAATGATAAATGATCTATAAGCCTGTACAAGCTACTTAAATTTTGAAAGCTTTTTCATATATAATAAATATCAGAATTATAACCCTCCCCTTTAAGAGGTTTTATGAGTTTACCCATATAATTAGCATGAAAGCAGTATAGTTATGTATGGAAAGGGCGATGGGAAAGTTGATGGGACAGACATAAGTGTGATTTCACAGAGATTGATGTTAGGGAACACATTCTAAAGTTAGAATAAAATGTGAACAAATAGAGAAAAGAGTAGAATCAAGGGTAAAAAAAGAGATGCAATCATTGATGCTAAGTGGCCTGAGGAGACCAGGAATGAGGATTTCTTTAAGACTGCGGATCCCCGAGTGAAAGGCATCCACACCAGGCAGGCCTGGGTCTTACACTCACTCCTGGTTGTGGGAGATCACACTGCAAAGGACAAAGGATAAACTAGATAAGACCAAAAGATACCAAAGGCACAAGGTTGAATATCCCATCAAAAAGTATTTACATATAGTATAGTAATATTAAAGGGGTTTAAAAAACACAAAGTTCTACTTGACACAGCTGAAAAGTTGTGTGCCTGACATTAATAAGGGCTGACACTGACTGGACTCTGAACTGTGAGAATCTCTCCTAGATCATTCCATCTGCTCTACCTCAACACTAAACTATATGTTTGTGGAGGAAATTGTCTCCTTTGTCAATTTAGGGCCAACTCATCAGGTGCCTGTAAATTAACTGACAACAGACAGGTTAATGGGAGTAAAGAAAAGTCTTATTTACCTGTGCATATGGAGTACTCAGCAAGGAGTGACTCACTGAATAGTCAGGGTAAAGGCTTATACTGCATATACCAACTCAGCAAACAGTGATGGGGGGTTTAGTGGGGAAGAATGGGAAGTTCCATGGGGCTCTGTTAGGTTCATGGCAGGCAAATTTGCACTTTATGCTAAGGGTGGATCTCCTCCCAATCAGGAAACTCCCACACAGAAAAGCCAATGGCAACTGTGTTGTGGAAGATTTTGCTTAAGTGTAGACACTGTGTCTTTCAATGGATGCTGATTATGTAGATATTTCCAGTTAGTAGTAATTTTTTTAATAACAGTGTTTATTTATTTTCTTTCCTTTTATTAAGTCATATACACATAGAGCATGAACACATTTATGCATATGTGGGGTACAATGTGTTGTTTTTTTATACAATTAGGAGTGCTTAATAACACTTTAGGGGGCAGTTAATCCCTTCATTTCTCCCATTTGAAAGTTCTTAAGAAGTTTTGAAAACAAGGAGTGGGTTGATTGCTGTGAAGAAAAGATTTGGTTAGAAGTTTGGAGGTAAGTCATCTGTAGAGAGAAAGATCATACCTTAGAACAAAGATAAACAAGCACACAAGTTGCTCCATGCTCTGTTGCACCCGTGTTCCAGTCCTGGTAGTAGAGGCTACCTGCTGGATCATCAGCAATGTAACAAGAGCAATGTATACATAAATAAGAAAAAAAAAAAGGAGAATGGTTGAAGCAGATGATAAACCCAGCTTTTGAGTTCTAAGGGAAGCCAGTCAAGATTTGTAGACATTGAATTTGAAGAATTCATTTTTAATTTATATATTATAGTTGTAGAGACAAGGGCTCACTCTTTCACCCAGGCTGGAGTTTAGTGGCATAATCATAGCTCCCTACAACATCCAACCCCTGGGCTCGGGAAATTCTTTTGCCTCATCTCCCAAGTAGCTAGGATTAAATGCATGTACTACCACATCTAGCTAATTTTTAATTTTTTTTTGAACATGCTCAGGCTGGTCTCAAACATATCACTTCAAGTGATAGTCCTGCCTTGGGCTCCCAAAGTGCTGACTGTGAGCCACCTGTGAACAGCCTTAAAACATTTTTAGGTGATGGGGTTAAGATAAGAGTGAAAGTCCAAAATATTTTCCACCTCACAGTTTAAATGTCTATTGTAATGGCACAAACATTAGTGCCACAACTATGGTTAATTCTTAGAGCAGAGCATTCAAGTATTCTGGGAACTTCCTGAGTTGCCCAAACTGCTGTGAGAAGGTATTTTTTGAAGCCTATATCAGGTTGTCCAGTGTTCACTTAGGGCTTTGAGAAAGAGCAGCTGCTTTAAAATCTAGGGTTTCAGTAAGAATCTGGACAGCCAGGCTTTAGTTCTCAGTGACACCAAGTCAGGCAGGGAGGAGAAACTTATGTCATCCATTTGGAGGGGTGTAGCCAGGTACTGAAGGAAACTAGCATTGAAAATTTGGTAAAGACTGACAAAATGTACAACTTTTGGATAAGGCCCACCCACATGAGAAAGGTCAGTTTGCTCTACTTAGTTGATGGATTTAATTGCTGAACTCATCCAAAACATCCTTATAGACATATCCAGGATAATATTTAAGACAGTATCCAGGCAGCTTATGGTTCAGTCAAATTGACACGTAAAATTTACCACCAAATCTCCCTTCTCCACTTCAGCTCTGAACTGCAAGAACCTTCCCCCACTGTATTCCCCCTGCCCTGCCTTTTCCCTGAACTATGCGAAGTCTCTTTTCATCAGCCAACTTCTCTTAAAACCCATTTAGCATCTAAATAAATTATTCATTCCATTATCACACAACTTGATCACACAAGTGCGTTATAATTTCAGTGATTTTATCAATGGAGTGCTTTTTGTTTATTTTTAAATCCTGAAATTCAAATTATAATGTATAAAGTAATTAAGTACATTTTATAGACTTTATCTTATTACTTGTGTTTCAAAAATATGATGCAAATTCCTATAATTTATAAATTTAGTCAGAAGCTATCAAATTCCTTATAACATTCTTACTGTTTATACTGTCTTTCTGGTTCACAATTCAATTATATTTCATTCAATGCCAAAAGTACATGAACTTTACTAAAATTCAAACTAATTCATATAAAAAGAATGTACTGGCCAGGCGTGGTGGCTCACGCTTGTAATCCTAGCACTCTGGGAGGCTGAGGTGGGTGGATTACCTGAGCTCACAGGCTAGAGACCAGCCTGACCCGGAGTGAGACCCTGTCTCTAAAAATAGCTGGGTGTTGTGGGGGGTGCCTGTAGTTCCAGCTACCAGGGAAGCTGAGGCAAGAGAGTCATGTGAGCCCAAGAGTTTGAGGTTACTGTGAGCTATGAGGCCATGGCACTCTACCAAGAGTGACAAAGTGAGACTGTCTCCAAAAATAAAAAGAGATTGTACTAATTATTTGTATTTCAAATGTCATTTATTACTGTGTCATCTACAAAGATTCTGAATACAAACTTGTTGATAAAATGATAGGATAATTAATTCCCACAAAAAAATAAAAAAGATAGGGTCAGATTTCTGTCTCAGAAGAGTATACATTAGTTGTCACTAATTGAATTATGTTTCATAATTCATGAAAGATCTCTAAAAAGAGAACTATGAAACTCTGAGAAAATAAATAGAAGATATAGAGATCTTTCATGTCCTTTGCTACATAAATTCCCAGGTATTTCAACTTCTTTGGCATTCCTGTAAAACGAATAGAGTCCGTGACTATTTTTTCAGCTTGACTATTATTAATATATATAAAAGCTACTGATTTGTAAGTATTGATTTTGTATACTGAGACACTGCTATATTCCTTGATCACTTCTAAGAGCTTTTTAGTTTAGTTTCTGGGTTTTTTCAGGTATAAGATCATGTCATCCATGAAGAGTGTGCGTTTGACTTCCTCTGATCCCATTTGAATACACTTGATCCCTTCTCTTGCCTGATTGCAATGGTTAGGACTTCCCCCTACTATGTTGAATAACAGTGGTGATAATGGGCATCCTTGTCTGTTTCCAGATTTAAATGGAAATATTTTCAATTTTACTACATTCAATATGATATTGGCTCTGGGTTTGCTGTAGATAACCTCTATCAGTTTAAGAAATGTCCCAACTAAGCCTATTTTCTTAAGTGTTCTAATAATGAAACAATGCTGGATATTATCAAAAGCCTTTTCTTCATCAATTAAGGAAATCATATAGTCCTTTTTAAATTTTATGTATGTGTTGTATTATATTTACAGATTTATTTATGTTGAACCAACCTTATAACTCTGGGCTAAAACCAACTTGATCGTGGTGTATATTTTTTTTAATGTGTTGCTGAATTCTGTTAGGTAGAATCTTGTTGAATATTTTTGCATTGATATTCATCAATGATATTGGTCTATTGGTCTATTGGGAAAGAAATTATATTTTCTTTTTTTTGTTGGTCCTTTCTTGGCTTGGGGATCTAGGTTATATTTGCTTCATAGAATGTGTTGGGGAGGACTCCTTCCTTTCCTATGTATTGGAAAAATTTATGTGAAATAGGTACTAGTTCCTTCTCTGAAGGTTTGGTAAAATTATGATATGAAACTAACTGGTCTCAGACATTTCTTTTTTGGGAGATTTTGTATTATTAATGCTATTTCAGTGCTTGATATAAATCTATTCAAAATTTCTAATTCTTTCTGGTTGAGTCTAGGAAGATGAATGTGCTTTCAAGTATTTGTCCATTTCTTCAGATTTTCATATTTCTGAGAAGAGAGATTTTTTAGTAATCATTGAGGACTTTTTGAATTTCTATGGTATCTGTTGTTATTTTTCCTTTAATGTTTCTGATTGACATTATTCGAGATTTTGCTTTTCTCTTTCTGGTTAAGCTAGCCAAAGGTTTATCAATTTTATTAATTTTTTCAAAGAACCAACTTTTTGTTTCATCTGTCTTCTGAATGATTCTTTTGTTTTTAATTTCATTTAATTCTGCTCTAATTTTGGTTATTTCTTTTCTTCTGCTGGGTTTGAGATTAGCTTGTTCTTCCTTTTCCATTTCCTTGAGATGGCCCATTAGGTTGTTGACTTGATATCTTTCTGTTTTCTTGATGAAGGTTTCTAATGCTATAAATTTCCCTTTTAGGACTGCCTTTGCAGTATCCCACGAGATGTGATAGTTTGTGACTTCATTATCATTTTGTTCTAAAAATCTGATGATTTCTTTCTTCATCTTATCTTTGACCCAGCTATTATTCAGCCTAAGGTTATTTATTTAGTTTCCATGACTTTGTTTGAGGATGAAGATTTGGTACTATTGAATTCAATTTTTATTCTGTGGTGGTCTGAGTAGATACAAGGAATAATTTTAATTTCATTGACATTAGACTTATGTTCTAAGATATGATCAATTTTGGAGAATGATCCATGGGCTAAGGAGAATTATAATTATCTTCCCCTTGGGGTCAAGGAGAAGGGTCAAATGACATAATTTGAATGTCAGAAGAATGTTTATCTTCTCCTTAGGGTCAAGTTTAAGTCTTTATTTATTTATTTATTTATTTATTTTAGTTTCTTCTTGGAGAATCTATCCAGAACTGCCAAAAGGGTGTTAAAATGTTCAATTATTATAGTGCAAGATGATATCAAATGGTTCATGTCCATTCGGGTTTGTTTTATAACTTAAGGAGCATTTAAGTAGGATGCATAAATGTTAATTATTTAAATCTCTTCATGTTGAGTGTTTCCCTTGACAAATATATGGTGTCCATTCTTATCATTTCTTACCTTTGTTGGTTTAAATCCAATTGTATCTACAAAAAAGATTTCAACTCTTGCTTTTTTCTGATTTCCATTTGCCTGTATTATAGATATCTGTCCTTTCACCCTGAGTCTTTTTTTATACTTTCATGTAAGATGAGCCTCTTGTATACAACAGATATCTGGTCTGAGTTTATGTATCTAGTCATCTAACCTGTGCCTCTTTAGAGGACAATTTAAGCCATGCACATTGATTGAGAGAATTGATAGGTATGGTAGTGTTTTGGTCATCTTGTTTTTCAAAAGTCCTTTGGATATTTTTAATCCTTGCAGAAGTTAGGTTTTGTTTGATAAATTCTGGATGAATTTAATTTGGTGGTAGACCATTGTGGTGGTCCTTATTAAACATGGGTCTGAGTATTTGCCAGAGAGCTAGTTTAGTTATGGCAAATTTCCTAAACATTTGAATGTCAGTAAAGTATTTGATTTCTCTGTCACAAAGGAAACTCAGTTTAGCTGGATACAGGATCCTGGGCTGAAAGTTGTTTGGTTTTAACAGGTTGAAGGTCAACAACCATCCTCCTTTGGCTTAAAAAGTTTCAGCTGAAAGATCCGCAGTCATACTTCTATTTCCCCCTTTGTAGGTAATGTGTTTCTTACATATGGCTACCTGCAGGATTTTCTCTTTCATATCAACTTCAGCAAAGTTAATTACAATGTGTCTAGGAAAAGCTTTGTTTGGATTGAGTCTTGCTGGAGTTCTGAAACTATCTACTATTTTAATTTCTGTATCTCTTTCAATGCTTGGAAAATTCTCCTCCATAATATCTTGGAGTAGAGCATTTGTAGTTTTAGAATCATAATCTTCTCCTTCAGGAATTCCTATAATTCAGATGCTTTATTTTTGTTTAATGATCCCACAACTCTCTCAGGGAATCTTCTGTTCTTGTTTTTCATTTTTCTGCCTCTTTGAATGTTTGGGATCATTCAAAAGCCTTGTCTTCAATTTTGAAGTGTCTTTCTTCTGCCTGCTTAACTCTATTACTGATGGACTCTACTGCATTTCGAAGCTCCTCAAAAAACATTTTTACTTCCTTGAGCTCTGATGTATCTTTAAAATTTTTTAAGTTTTTAAGTTATTTAATTATGGTAAATCTAATTTTAATGTTATTTGTATGCACGTTTTTAAAGATTGTATGTATGTACTATTTGTCAGTGCAACCCCACTATCCAAAGGAAAAGCAATAATTTTATCAAAAAGGCACTTGCACTCAAATGTTTATTGAAGCACCATTTACAATAACAAAGATGCAGAATCAACCCAAGTGCCCATCAATTCATGACATGATATATGCATATTGTAGAACATTACGCTAGCCATGAAGAAAAGATGACTTAAGAACTTTTGCAAAAATTTGGGTGGAATAGGAAACCATTATCCTAAAATTAAGCATCAAAACAATGGAAAAACAAACACCTCATCTCCTCCCTATTAAATAGGAGCTAACTAATAAGCACATGTGTGGACAGAGGGAAGCAAAACTCAGTGGAAATCAAGCAAGGGGAGAGGGGATAGGTGAAAACCTACTTATCGGGTACAATGAATAGTAATCCAGGTGACAGGTATATTTATAAACATGACTCAAGCATTATAAAAGGGATATATATAGCCAAAAACATTTGTGTTCTTGTAATACTCTGAAATTGTTTTAAAAAGTATGTTTTTCATTGGCTGTATTCTTTTGTTCTGGAAATTCTATTATGAATTTCAGACCTTTATTATTATTATTAACATTTATTAACATTTCTATGACATTCATTTCCTTATCCATTGAAATTATTGAAAAATTCTTTAGTTAAATATTCAAATTTGTTCTTTGGTTAGATAGTCATATATGCTGCTAATTTGTTCTTCAGTTATTGGCACTAAATTACCTTGGCTTTGGTTTTATCAATATATACAAATTCTAAGAATTACAAGGAATTGGTGAGTTTCCCTGGGCCCCTAGGCTTCCCACCTTCTCCTTACTCCAGTAGGGAGGTACTTGGCACATCTGTCTTACCCAGCTCTCCACATCTGCAGATTTTCTGGGCTGAAGTTTGCTTTTTCTGTATTTACTTCCTGCTTTCATTTTAAGGAGCATCTTTGTAGGTTCTTTTCTCCTAAAATGTACTTTCTTGCTGTTAAGCAAAGCACAATCTATCATTTTATAGGATTTGTTGACAAAAGGGGAATGGTAATATGTTCAGATCCTTGCCTTAATAATAGCTGAGATTAATAAGAAGTCAGCTAACTTGAATAAAAGGAAAGAAAGAAAAAAGAAGTGACATAATTTTAAAAGGATATTATAGAATATAACCCTAATCATGTTAGAAAGAAAGCAGAGATTATAAAAACTTTAATTTGATAACCAAATGTCAGAAGGCTTCTTGAATACTAAAAACAATGTTTTAGAGTTAAGAAAGAAAATATTAGAAACTTTAGGTCTATTTTTAATGTTAAAAATAAGCCTTATGAATAAGAATCTATGTGTCAGATGTCTTTATATTTCATAATTTATAGAAGCAACTGGGAGGAGAGTGGGGATTCCACAGTAGAAGACCCAGCCTTTTACTGACTTCGGCCTATTGAAATTTACTTGTGACAAGTTAAACTATGGACTACATTATTTTAAGATTTTAGTTTTATAGGATTAAACAGAAAAATCATTTAGACTTTGCAAAATTTTATTAATTTTTTTCTTAAACATATTGCTAAACATAAACATTTTGTGATTATTTTAAAAAATGACAGAAGCAATGATCTAAATTTTCTGATATTTATTGTGAATTTATTGTGAACAAATGGAACTTAAAAGTATGCCACATAGAAATCAGTAAAAAAAATAAAAAAAATTAGTGACATCATAGCAGTCACTTCAAGATAAGGGTGATATTTTAGCACTGCGGAAAAAGCTACTTTCAAAGAGAAAATCATGTTATGAATAAGTATTTTAATTATAGAGGTCTAGAAATGTTTCTGTCATTAGGTAATTATTATTGCTAATTAACAATGTTTTTCACAAAAATATGTTGAATCTCCAAAGTTGTAACACTTGTAAATAGAAAGTGTTAATCTATTTACACTATCTTCTAAGTGAAGCATTTTAGATGATTTGAACATATAAATATTTAATACCATCCTATAAGTTTTGAAAAACAACAAAGTGATATTATGTAAAATGAAAATTCATAAGTTCAATGTCAATGATAACGTCTGTTCAACTGACAGCTGGAAGTAAATATAGGCATCATGACAACAACCACAGTCACAGTCTATCCCATTCATTGATATCCTTTTCTAATGTGAAACGTTATTTTCCAACTCTAAGAACCATCTGAACTACTAAAATATATTAAACTTAGTATCAGACCTTCAAATGACTATGTTACATGCATTTAAAAAGATAATCAAGCATGTTCAATGAGATAATGGTGCAATGAAGCATATTACTCTCTTCAAGATGTTAATAATGTGTTATTTTTATATTTATAAGATATGTATCCTTTTCATATAGTAATTTACATACTTATATGATTTATAAATATACAGATTTAGAGGACTTAATTGTTTTTATTATTTCAGGTTACTTTGAGGGTACAAAGAGTTAGGTTACAATGTTTGCATCTGTTAGATAGAGTCTCTCTTATAATTAGATCCCACCCCCAAGAGGTGTGCCATACACCCTGACATTAAGTGGGAGCACACCCATCCCCCTGCCTCCTCACTCTTCCTGCTCCCTCGTTTTTCTACCCCACAACTTTGAATTGATTTGAGATTTTGTCTTTTGTGGACGTATATTAGATCAACTACTGGCTTCATATTAGTATTGACTATATTGGATTCTTGCTCCTCCATTCTTGTGATGCTTTACTGAGAAGAATGTGTTTCAACTCCTTCCAGGTTAATATAAAATATGTAAAGTCTCCATCTTTTTATGGCTGAATAGTATTCCACGGCACACATCTGCCACAGCTTGTTAACCAATTCCTGGATTGATGGGCATTTAGGTTGTTTCCACATTTTGGTGATTGTAAATTGAGCTTCAAATGTTCTTATGGGACATTGAAAAGAAAATGATTTTTTTTCCCCTCTGGGTAGATGCTAGTAATGGGATTGCAAGATCAAATGGAGCTCTAATTGGAGTTCTTTGAGGAATCTCCATCCTTCCTTCCAAAAAGGCTGTATAAGTTTGCAGTGTCATCAACAGTTTAGAATTGCTCTAGGACTTAATTTTTTTAATTAAAAGTGTATGAAGTCAGAACAATTTGTAGACTCTTAACCTAATCTACTTTCTGAATGTTAAAGATTATAAAGGTAAGATTTCTTCAGCAATATACATTTATTTTTTTCCAGTGACATTTTTATTTTTTTGGATGCTCACTCAAAGAGCTGTTCTGCTCTCCTGTTTCCCTGTATTACTTTTATACTTTCATAGTACAAGAAAGCATGAGCAATGTTATTAATCATAGTAGTATATATTAAATAGACTCTTCTTCATAGGCTGCAAGGTTATGCAATATCTTTTTATCTTAAAGTGATTATATCTTCAAAGCATTCTTACTGTAGTCTAAATATATAGTCAGGACTTTACTAAGTGCACTTAGCACACTTGGTCCTAGACTGGCACCATGGTCCAAGATCCAGTTTTCCAACTTTATGCATAACAGAAGGTCTTGTTCATGAATAAACAACACCAGATGGCAGCACACAGGCTCATCCAGCTGCCAGGGCCTGTCCAGCAGTACCCTGTATGTGACGGTTATTGGGATAACAGTGGCTGTCACCAGTACAACAGAGTCACTGCACTTAACACCAATGAACTGTGCAGTTAAACATAGTTAAGATGACGTATTTTATGTTATGTGTATTGTACAACAATTTAAAAATAAGACACATTTTAAAAGTTGCTACTTCTCTGTGGTAAGTTCAAGGGGAATTTGGGGGATTCTTTTCCTAATTTTACGGCAATGAATGCTTTTCTTTCAAAATAAAAAATATAAATTAAAGGTACTATTTTTTATTTATTTATTTTTTTTTAGAGATAGACTCTTACTTTATCACGCTGGGTAGAGTGCTGTGGTGTCACAGGTCACGGCAACCTCCAATTCCTGGGCTTAGGTGACTCTCCTGCCTCAGCCTCCCGAGGAGTGGGGACTACAGGTGCCCGCCACAACGCCTGGCTGTTTTCTTGTTGCAGTTTGGTCGGGGCTGGGTTTGAAACTGCCACCCTTGGTATATGGGGCCGGTGCCCTACTCACTGAGCCACAGGCACCACCCTAAAGCCACAAATTTGTTATACTTGTATAATATACTTTTAAAATATATTCTGAGGAGTTTATTCAATGGAATGCAAGTGATGAATGCAGTAACATCCTCATGAAACATACCTTTCCATTTAGAAGTAATCCTGTGGCTTTTGTAATAAATTATCAGGGGAGAAGGGTGTGGCCTACTGGGTCCAGATTTTGCTCATCTTGCGGGGTGGGAGAGGGCTAGGGAGGAGAGACAGCCGGTAGGAGAGACCTGGTAGCAGGTGGTGTATGCTTGTCCAGTTGTCAGGAGACATAATAATTAGACTATTTTAATCATTTGGAGACAAAGCCATGTTTCATTCCGCTTTTTCCCCTCTGTGGAACCTCTTGTCTAGTTTGAATGTTCGGCTCCTGCTGGTGTCCTGCACGCGGCAGGCATGACAGGACTTCAGCATCTTCATTTACCATCTTCACCATTCTCACTCTCACTGATTGCAATGGAATCGGTAGGCATCCTTAAAATGAAACTAAAGAAAATGCAGGAGGCCTATTTTTAAGTATAGTAGACCTTCGTCATTCAGATTCTGCATTTGAGAATTCAGCTGCTGGCCAAAATGTATTTGTGACCTGCAAGTCGGTATTTGCAGGGACTTGGCCGAGCACTTCCGCGCATGCGCAGAGCGGCCTGAGCGTTGAGGCCTCGGCCCTGCCTCCCTGTCCGCGGTCAAGCTGGGAGAGTGTCTTTCCGGGTAAATTAGGGCCACATTTTTCTCATTTCTGTACTTTTGCTTGCCAGTGTCACTGTTTTAAAAGGCCTTTGAAGCACAGTGCTTAAGTGTTGTCCCGCGTTCCCAAGCACAAGAAGGCCCTGGGCTCGGGCGGTCACCAGCCGGTGCACCCTGCAGCCCCCGGACAGGTGGGCGCAGAATCCGCAGCTAGGGGTTATCGGATCTTCCTGGCCGCCACCAGCGCCAATCTGGGCTCTTAGAAGGTGGTGAATTGCTTGGCAAACACTGAAGTAAACACTAGGACCTGTCGGTACAGCTGGAGCAGCTGGTCAACCCTTAAGTAGACCTGGACGGGTTCTTATTGGAGAGGGTGTATTGACTAAGTTGTGCAGAAAAAAAGCCCAAAGCAAGGCAATTTTTCTTATTTAAGGGTATTCTTGTATATGACAATATTGTCATCCAGAAGAGAAAATATAATACACAACATACCATTCCCCTGGAAAATGTCCCTATTGATTCCATCAAAAATGAGGGAAACTTAAGGAATGGATGGGTTATCAAGACACCAACTAAATCATTTGCAGTTTATGCTGCCATTGGTTCTGAGAATTCAGAATGGACGAATCACATAAACAAACGTGTTACTGATTTACCCTCCAAAAGTGGGAAGACACCATTTAACATGCTGCTGTCTGGGTTCCTGGCTCTGAGGCAGCTGTATGTGTGCGTTGTCAGAAAGCAAAACTCACTCCTGTTAATTGTCACGTTGCTGCAAATATGGTTTTGCTGTCTGTGGACCCTGCTCGGGAAACAGACTTCTTCCCAGCCGGTCCTCTCAGCCTTTGCAGATTTGTGACTTCTGCTATGACCTGCTTTCTAATGGGGACGTGGACACATGCCAGTCTACTGGATCAGACTCTTAAGGTCAATCCTTGAAGTCCTCTTTAAATGATGTGTCTGTTTATAACCTAAGAATATGGGGAAGGGAGAGAGGGAGGGGAGAGATGGAGGGGAGGGAGAGGGGGAGCATGGCGGAAGAAGGGTGATTGGTGGGACCACACCTAAGGTGCATCTTTCAAGGGTACATGTGAAACTTAGTAAATGTAGAATATAAATGTCTCAACACAATAAGAAAATGCCAGGAAGGCTATGTTAACCAGTGTGATGAAAATGTGTCAAACAGTCTATAAAACCAGTGTATGGTGCCCCATGATCACATTAAGGTACACAGCTATGATTTAATAATAAAGTAAAATTGAAAAAAAGATGATGTGTCTGATGATGATGACGATGGTAGCAGTGACTAAGGACACGTTTTGCAATATTTAAATGGGTGTGACTGAGAAATCAACTTTGGGGAAAATGTAAAATTCCGAGCGGTCTCTCTCAGTTTTGCTCTAGCATGAATTTGCCTGATAAGCTTGTGACCCATGTGCCTCAGGGTATCCTTAGAAAGTAGTCTCTGCTGCCTTTTCCTCCTCCTTGCCCTCTTCTACAGGGATAGATGTTTGCAGATGTATCAGATACATTTTTGTTTCTTGTTTATTTCTAGATTATTTTCTTGGAAGTTTGGGGAAAGGTGTTTATTTAACAGATCATGTACTAGATGGCTATTTTCATCTCTGTTATATGGAAAAACTAAAAGCACACAGTGATGGGGAAAGGAGTGTAGTGTGGTTAATGCTGTTATTAGAGTTTTTCTAACCATCCTATCTAATGTTTAAGGCACCAGTAACAAAAATATGAGATTTGGAAATTCTTTGTCTTTTTCATATACCTAGTGGTGCCTTATCATAATGGTATTTTTACAGAAAATAGCTCCTATCTTCTCATTTTTTGGTTTGTTTAAAAAAAATATACTGATGCTCTTTGCAGTGATAAAATGAGTGTTTATGAATGGATGTAATTAGGACATACTGGCCATCTGATAGCTACAAATAATTAAATTTAGAGATATTTTTATTCTGAATGAATACATATTTTTTCATGTGATTATATTTTTAAGTTTTATAGGTCTCAAATTGTCAAATATATATTTTATATTGTCATTCTTAGGGATTTGGTTTGAAATTTATCAATAATACATAACTGTCATATTGCATTAGGTTTTACTTTTAGTTAATACATTTTTAGATACAAATTATTCTGCTTTAACATTATTTCAAGAATGAAAAGCTTACTTTAAAACCCTGGAAAATAATCTCTTAAAACAGAGTCCCATGATAGCACAGAGATATAATTATGTTTGAAGATTTGGAAGAAATAGTATGTAACTCTAAGTTTGACTAGACTTCATATTTGATTGTCTATTTCAGTGTGAAACTAGCTTGAATTTACAAATATGGTGTTATATTTTACAAAGTTTTGTAAAGTCCTAAACAGTACTTCTATTTTTGTAAAACAATTGTATGTATAATCTGTTTCTGAAATAATTTTGCAATCAATGGTAAGAGAATAGCAATTGATATATCTAAATTGTGAACTTTCAGTCAGTCCAGCTTTGTTTTGAGGAGTGGTAGTTTTTCAATATTTGCTGTTGAATTAGGTTGAAAGTATATTTATCATATAAAACTTAATACGTTTTGCACTATTCTCTATTTGTATGCTGCAAATAACTACCAAATTTGAAATATGGAAAATCAACAGTTTAAAGTTTGTTTTAAATTCTCAATTTAAGAAAAGTCTTTAAATTTGGATATACTGCAAATTCTGATGTAGGATTCTTTGGTATCTTACTATTTGGTTAAGGCACCAATTTTATTTTACTGTCAAAGTTTGAAAGCAGGTGAGATATATGGATCTCCCTGTAGGAAACGTATAAGTAAAACACAAGGGGACTATGACTTTTTTTTTTTTCCAATATCATATATGGGCCTTTGTGTCTAAGTGATATATACATGTAATCAGTCAACATATCTGAAAAGGACCATGGAACCTGAGAAACACCAATGGGATTTGCTGGTACTTAGGAAACTAGCAAATTCAGGAACTAAGGGGAAATGTTCTGAGATAACATTTGCATTGTCAATGTCTATGTCAACCTCTATTGACTGTTTCTACAATAAGAAAGTATTTTACAAAAAAAAAAAAAAAAAAAGGCCATGCAGTGCCTATGGAGAAATGAGGCCTGGTTGGTAACATCATTCAGGCATGAGTGACAGTGGGATTGTCAGGAGTTTGATGGTAATGAGTCAACAGCAAACATTAAACGAGATTGTCTTTAAACAGAAACATACATAAAACAAAGTTTTGTGTTGCTCAGCTAACAAAAATGTGAGCAGAGGCTTGGGGAGACATAGCCCATTATTTTCCTTAGCCTCTGTGGTTCGGTATGACCTAAATCAGCCCTCACGGTGAGCAAATGCATCTTCCGTTAGCTTATTAATAAAAGTAGGGCTGGATATGGCCAAGGACGGTGTGCTCCCTTCTTCAGAGTCACTCCCAACATGGCTACAGAGTCACTAGTCAGTAAGCGTACTTTAATTGTTGGCCCATGCAATTGTCATGCAATCACTTCACCCTAATTATTTCTGTTCAGAAAACTATTGACCTACATCCCTTGTTAGATGATGAATCATGTGATACCAACTTGCCATAGATGCTCACTTAAGAAATGCAACCACGGAAAATGACAAATTCAGGTCAATGCTTTATGGAACTGCCCATTTTCTTCTTTTAAAATTCAGATATATCCTCTTCAGACATTTTCTTTTCTTTAAGGGATGGAGTGTTAAATTTAGAAAGCTAACTCAAAAAACATACAGAAAGACTATATATGCACATATTCATATTTATATACATATGCAATGTATATGGTAATTCTCTCACTGAAGTTCAGCTGATTTTGGATTTGGGAGATGTCACAGGTCTCTTGAGCTTTGAAGAAATTTTAGAATACATTTTAATAAATTTCAGCCAGCAAACCACAATAATCTGCCTTCCTCAAGATGATCTGACACAATCAACTAAATTGCACAGGAGAGCCTTTTTCATTCTTCCCCAGTCTGAGCTCACCTGGCATCCCTGGGGTGCAGCCTCCAGACCTGGTGTTTCTCCCTAATGCAATAGCTACCAGGTGAAGTTCATCCCTCCTGAAGCTGGAATTTTAATCTTTGATCTGTATGATTGTAGTAGAGTGTATACACACACACACACACACACACATATACATATGATGTAAATATTTACATATATAGAAACATTTCCCTGAAAGAATGGTGTATTGCTGGAGTAATTAAGGTTGGACTCTACCATGGTATTTCATAGGGTATAAGATTGTTCTACAGAAAGCCTTTTTTACTTTATCTACATAGCTATTCTGTAATGAAAATAGTCAATATTTTCTTAGGAAAGTTGAAAACAATAAAATATTGGTCATCTTTCTTCAGTCTTTGAAGAAGTCCTTTTCTTTATCACTCTTTTATATTGTAGCTATACAATAGCAACAGTGTGCTTTGCCATATAAAATATGGTATAAATCAAACTAAAGTCGGTTAAATGTGAATGTCAGCCACTTCAGTTAGAAAATAAAGGCTCGTTAATTTGGCTACCTGTTGGAGGAGAGATAGAAATCTCTTTGACTTTCATTTTTAATGCAGATAAAATTTGACAGTTCATCAAGAGGGATTTTTTTGTAAATCAAGTTTGAATATAATGTGGTGATAACAAAAAGAAAAATGAATGAGGAAAGCACACACTCACCACAGCTAACCACTGTGAAGCAGGGAACATTCGATAATGAGCATTAATTAAAGAAAAGAAACTTAATGCGAAATCTAAATAGAACTGGAAAAGGAAAAAGTTTCCTCTCTGGCATGTATTGAAAGAAGTTAATGGTAAGTTCCTTGTCTGAAATTGACATGTAAATGAACGTTACCACCTCTATATAGTGCCTGCAACAGGTACCTGAACCTGTCCTTCCCCAGACCTGCCAACGCCCCAGGCCCTAGTGTCCTACACTTGGAAACAAATTTCCATCTGGAGGATGTGATGTGGTCATCTACTGTACTTTATAATTTGCTGACATATAATAGTTTACAATATACCTTTACTTACCCTGCGGATATCCTAGAAGTTTTTAAAGTTTTTAGTTCTAAAGAGTCTCTTTGTGGACATCATTTTAGTAAGAATACTATATCAGAAGCATTCTAGCTATTGCCACAGATGGGATTAGGATGGGGGTGTCGGGGGGTATTGTGCCTCTGTGTGTGTGTATTGTATGTAGGGCATGCATACATGTATGAGGTGTGTGCACAGTGTATGTTGAGTGTGGTGTGAGTTCATGTGCAATGTGTGTATATATGAGCATATGCGTGGTATGTGTGGGTATAATGGTGCTGTGTGTGTAGGTGCCAGATGTGTGAATGGCAGATGTGAGGTGCATATATATGTTCAGTGTGTTATATGTGGCATGTGTGATGTGTGGGGTATATGTGTGTGGTGTATGTGTGTGTATGTGGTATATGTTTATGTTTTTAGTATATATTTATGGGGGGGGGTGTGCCATTATTGATTTTTCCTAAACCTGTACTGGAGTGAATAAATGAACAAAGGGGAAGGTAAGAGGATGAGCTTTGGCTATAGACATTAATTTATTAAATTATTATTCCTCTTTTTTGTGAGTTGATTGCAAGAGCATAAAAGAGATGAGAGAAATGTTCATTTCTTTATTTTACTAATCTGTCTTCCAATAAGAAAGGATCAGAGAAATAAGAACTGCTCTCCAAAAGTGCCTTATATATTATAAAACACTTGATTAAAGGAATAAATTTAAATCCTGCTGATGACCTAGAAATAAATCTTTTCCTTTAAGGCTTATATCATTAATTTAGGCCTACAACTCAACCCTGTGCAGGTCACCAAAATCTGTCCCCAAATCTAAAACGCTGTAAATGAGAACAAAATAGAAAATCATGATTTTCTTAAAGGTAAATATTCAATTACAGAAAAATAAAGTGAAAAAAAAAAAAAAAAAGAAACCCTATACTCTTGTCTGAGCTAATTTCCAGTTCCAACAGAATACAATATTGACTTTTTATTAGTTGGGAGATAAAAATGGTTTATATGTTTGAAGATACAGCTCTTGATGTCATTCTGAGTTGTACTGATATATACATACAACTGTACTAAAATGGATATGTCATTTTCTTTTTGTAGAAAAATCCTCTTTCTAAAAGAAATATAGAAGTACAGGATGATTATGCTTTTCAACAATTTGGAAAAGATGAAGACAATTAACTACTATGGGGGTTAAAGGATGAATGAAATCTATTTTTTTCATGTAAAAAGAACAAAGAGATTATTTTCTCCTTTTCCCTTTCTTTGAGCATGTCCTTGGAGATGTAGTCAATTGCAATAGAGATAAATATCTCCTTGGGATTAAGCCTGGTCCCTAGGGCCACATAACTCATATATAAACTATGCATGTAAAACTGTCATTCTGGAATTAGCTTGGGGGCGAGCTCTCAAGACGTGTAGGAAATGTACATGAGGAGCAACGGAGGCCATTGCATTTTCTTCTGCTTTGCTGTAACAACTGTGCGAGATGTTGTCCTACATTTGAATCTATTGTCCTGCTCCCTTACAGGCATGTAAAGCTGCTAACAGTTGCTCAATGAGTAATTCTGTCCTGTTTTTTTTTTTTGGCAGCTTTTGGCCGGGACTGGGCCTGAACCCACCACCTCCGGTACAGGTGCCCCACTCCTTTGAGCCACAGGTGCTGCCCGTAATTGTGTCCTCTTTCTTGTCCATATTAGTACAGTTTTCTTTTATTTGCCCAATAGGGTGGAATACAATATTTCAATAAATTAAAAATTTAACTTAATATACTCATTTATTAGACTAGCAATTGGCCAACATGATTCTTTTTTTGAAAGCAAGCAAGTGTCTAAATTAAAAAACAGTAGAACCTCTATAAGTTGACATCCCAAGAGACAGTAACAGACTGGTCAATGTACAGAGGTGGTCACCATGAGGAACTAGGTCTACTGTCCTAAAATGTACATGCAGTGTTTGGCCTACGAAAATTAGGTCAGTTGAAGAAGGTCCTCAGTGCAGGGAGGTTGCCAGCTATGGAGGTTCTAGTCTGTGTCCATTTGCTTAACAAATAGAACTGATTTAACATATATAAACACATATAAAGTCATGCTGAATGTAAAGGTTCCACAACTATTTTTCCATAAGTAATTTGGAAACACATAATTGAGTAGTTATTGCTATAATCTTATTTATTGATAGTGCTATCATTTTAAAGTCAAGAGGGACTGTTATTCAGTTCAACACCTTCACGTTGAAAATAAAGCACCTGGGTCTCCAGGGAGGCTAACCAACTCATTCAAGGTCTCACGGTCACCAGTCAGAGATGCAGAGAGCCAGAGCTGTTCCTGGGTCTGATCCCAGCTCACATCTGGTGCTGCCATCTCTTTGTTTAATCAGCCCTTGAAATTACAATCACACTTTAGGAGTCAAGGTAGAGTTACATGCCAAGCAACTTCTCCAAAATGACATTCTCAGGCCTCTAGAACTTCTTTAATCAACTCACAAAGCCTATTTAGACACACATAAAGGTGGAAGCAGAAGCCTTAGGAAGGCGGGTGCAGAATCTGGGAATAAACAGCTATCATATATGTTTACTACTTAAATTATTCATTTGAATGGCTTCAACTAAATTTAAGAAGTTAGCGACATTGCTCCTGGAGCTTTAGAAATCAAGGACGCAGAAAAATCTGATTTGAAAGTGTTTCATTGTTAGAGAGATATAGCCACAAATGGGATAAATAATGACCTTACCTGCCTTGCAGTGACAGTTTATTTGATAGACTGGTGTGTTCCTTGGTATAACAGGCTCTTTTGAAAATAATCTAAATCAATCCTGATTTACATTTCTCATATCTACTGAATTCAGCCTTTTTTTTTTAGTTAAATTGATCAATGCTCTTTGGGCTAAGGCATTAACTAAGGCCAAGAAACCTCCAAGGACTCTCCTGTTTCTGTTGCGCAGGAAAAAGACAAGTGAAATCAATAATCTGACTTGATTTCTCAACTGACAGTGTTTTTGAGTCTGATTTAATATTATGAGCCATGACTGAGCATGAGAATACAAGAACGGTGGGAGTGTGTGAGAATAAGCAGTTCCCAGTGGGCAGCTTGGGAGAGGCCCCCAACCCTGAACAGACCTGTAAAGTGGGGGAGGCTCCCATGGCTGAGAAGCTGGGGTGGGTGCCTCCTGGAGAAGACAGGTGATACAATGGAGGCCCCCAATCTAGTCTTCACTGTACTAGCTCAACCGGAGATAACTGTGAGTGAATTCCATTGTGAAGGATGGGAGGAACGGCCAGTGTAAGTGGGAATATTGGGTCTGTATTGACGTTACCTGTCCTCAGTTCCCAGTGTCAGGAGTGGGTACTGGTACCAAGTCCAGCTGTTGATGGAGTGATCACAAATGCAAAGCCATCTCACACCTGTAGACTTTATTACAAAGTGAAAGTACATCTCACAGGAAGAGAGGGGTCATTCCCTGAGAAGGGAGAAAGCCCTGAAGTCTTAGTACACACAGTCTTTCAAGTTTGCTAGTTTGTCTTGCCTCTCTCCTGAGAAAGTTTGGTTGTGATTCTGATTTGCAGAATTTGAGTGATTGACAGATTGGGGTTATATAAAAGTTTCCCTTCTAGGTGTGCTTCTTCCCAGAATCCTTCATACAAAACCCTTAGGGTAGAAACCATAAGGCTAATGAGTCAGTTAGGACCGCTAGGAGCTCCTTCCCCTGCGTGCTTCCACTGGGTGAAAGCCTCCAGCCACAGGCATCTGATATTGAGGGACCACGTTCTGCAGTCTGACTGGTTCCTGCTCTGCCTGCCTTGCTACCTGTTTGCCCCCTCCCTACTTAACAGGAACTGGTCAATGTTTAACCTGTAGGTTAAACATTTCCCTACCTTATAAAATAAAAAATTAGGCTTACTGGAAAAAATAGTATTTAAAAATATCAGCTCTCCTGATATATATATATATATATATATATATATATTTTTTTTTTTTTTAAACAAATGAAAATGATAGGTTTGATCCATGCAAAGACTGTCTAAATAAAACATTGGGATCGATATCAGCCCTACTGCCATATTCTTATTTAGATAACAGTCCATATTAATATTATTAGAAAGGATCAAAGGAAAAAGCTAAGATAAAAGGTCGTATAAATACTGTTGTAAACATCTTTGTCAATAATTCAATTAAATAACAAGCTTCTTTTTCATACTGTAATTGCCTTCGTTGACATTAATCAAAATATTTTCTAATTTCTTTATAAGAATTGTGACACCACTTGTCAAAAATACACTTTGAAGGAATAATCCTGTTTCTCTATATGCTACCACCATCATCAGTGTCCACACCTGCTACAGTCTTCTAGCACGTTTTCTCTGCAAACTTAGGTTAATTGTGGATCCATCATAGTTCACTGCATGAAGTGACGTGCAATGCTGAGGTATACCTGGCAGGGGTCCTGGGAAATTAATTAGCATTGGTGAGAGGCTTTGAAGATTTGAAAGAGCATGAAGTGCAATGTACATCATTATCACAACCCAAGTGAGCTGTTTTGTTTTTTGGATAGATGTGCTATTACGTAATGGCCGTAGGCATCTATAGATCATTTCTTTGAATCAAGGTTTACCCAGGGAAATTTCAACATTCAGCTTTTTTTCTGTCCTTTGAAAAGTAACCATTCTGCCTCCACTAATATTATTACCTAAAATGAATATGGGAAAGTCCTGTGATGTCCTATCCCCTGGGCTCCGCCCTCTGTGCCCCACATATTAGAGTATGTGTGGTATTCCCCACAGGAGTCATAAATAATACAAGATAATACAAGGGAAAATATTCAGTGACCCTGCCTTGAAGCAGCTCTCACACAGTCTAGTGTGAGAGATCAGGCCGTGATTACTCACAGTACGATGCTGCACTCCTGTTAGTGACCACACAGACCAGGGCACTGTGTTCCTGTTAGTGACCACAGAGACCACAGTGCTGCACTCCTGTTAGTGACCACACAGACCATGGCGCTCTGTTCCTGTTAGTGACCACACGGACTACAGTGCTGTGTTTCTGTTAGTGACCACAGAGACCACGGCGCTGCGCTCCTGTTAGTGACCACAGAGACCACGGCGCTTCGCTCCTGTTAGTGACCACACGGACCACAGCACTGTACTCCTGTTAGTGACCACACGGACCACGGCGCTGCGCTCCTGTTAGTGACCACACGGACCACGGTGCTGCACTCCTGTTAGTGACCACATGGACCACGGCACTGTGCTCCTGTTAGTGACCACACGGACCACGGCGCTGCGCTCCTGTTAGTGACCACACGGACCACGGCACTGCACTCCTGTTAGTGACCACACGGACCACGGCACTGTACTCCTGTTAGTGACCACATGGACCACGGCACTGTGCTCCTGTTAGTGACCACATGGACCACGGCACTGTGCTCCTGTTAGTGACCACATGGACCACGGCACTGTACTCCTGTTAGTGACCACATGGACCACGGCGCTGCGCTCCTTTAGTGACCACATGGACCACGGCACTGCGCTCCTGTTAGTGACCACATGGACCACAGCACTGTACTCCTGTTAGTGACCACATGGACCACAGCACTGTACTCCTGTTAGTGACCACAGGCAGCCTGTTCAGTGTGGCTGGGAAGTAACAGGAGCTCAAGCCCTGCAGAGGCTCCAGCTCACAAAGTGGGTGGTATGGCCACGACCCCGCATTAAGGCTCGTGTATGTGAAGTCAAACACTGTTACTGTGCTTGGAGACAGAGAAAGTTCTGTGCAATTTGGGCAAAGAGAAAAGTGAGGATAGCAAATCTCTCAGCTGCGTATTGACACAGACACAGGGTGTGGCGGGCGTGGGTGTGGGTTGGGGCTGGGTTCCCAAGGGCAAAGTCTGTGTTTTTTAATTTTCAGATGGCATCTTGCATGACCAGACTTCCAAACCTCAAAAGTGCAACTAACTTCTTCAAAGGCACTTATTCTGTTTATAAAACAAATTTACAGCATTTTCTTATTGCTCTATGGTTGTTTGCTATTACTTAACAAAAAATAGTACACTTAACAATAAATAGTAGTTAATGATTACTGTGCAAAGTAAGGGTAGTGGATCAAAAACCCATGGTGGCAGGTGCTGGGAGGCTGAGGGAGGAGGATCCCTTGAGCTCAGGAGTTTAAGACTAGCCTGAGCAAGAGCAAGAGCAAGACCCATCTCTGCTAGAAATGGAAAAATTAGCTGGGCATTGTGGCAGGTGACTATTGTTCCAGCTACTGGTGGGGGGAGGGACAGGAGTGAGGCAGGAGGATTGTTTGAGCCCAGGAGTTTTAGGCTGCAGTGAGCTATGATGACTCCAGCACTCCATCATGGGTGACAGTGTGAAACTATCTCCAAAAAAGAAAAAAAGGCTAGCAGTTAACATGTATACACAACCAAGAGCCTACCCCAATTTTGCATTATTTCAGTCATTAAAACTGCCAGGGTACAAAAGTCTAAAAGTGCTGGGCTATGTTGGCCATGGACCCATGGAAAGGCACCTGGAAAAGGAGGCAGAAAAGAGTGAGCACTGATGTGGGGAGCCCTGGCACCTGGGAAGCCCCAGCCTGGACATTGCAGTAGGGAATGTAACTCAGTTTGCTGGAACTAGACAGAAAACCATGGACAGAAGGGCTGCAGGTTACGTACGTGAACCACATGTGGCAGTTTTCTCAGTGTCAGGGTGATCAATACAGTAGTAATCAATCACAAATTTTAGAAACTTAACTAGAACAGCCAGATGGAGAAATATGTTAGAAAGTTAATTGTGAATTCTTTTGTTAGTATTTCATTTATTATGTAAATTGTTATTTATTCCATACCTTCTATGTACAAAGCCAAAGGAGGTTTGCAGATACAGAGATACAAAATATAAAATGAGAACCTGGCATGTTGAATAGTCACAGTATACCACGATATATTCTATATGATGGATAGAAAATCCCAGACAGTCATAGATACCAAAGACAGGCACCTACCTCCATGATGAAATGGCCACAATGAGGCTCTCTAGACAAGGCAGCAGCTGAGCTGGATGTGAGCATAAATAAACCTTATCCAGCTGGGGGGAGGGGGGGAAGGCTGAGGATGTTCTAGGTAGCAGCAGGTTTGGAAAGACATGGACAGACTTGGGAAAAGGGAGAAGACCTGCAATGGCTGTAACAGAGTGGCACGGTAGGTTCCAAGGGGAAGGAGGGAGGGAGGCAGAAGGCGTCTGGAGGTTTAGACCAAGACCAATCCATGAAGGGCTTCTACCCAAAAGCAGCAAGCTGAATGTTCCAAGGACCCTTGCCTGGGGCAACATGAAAGGGTATGTGTTTTAAAAAGATTTCTTTAGTGACAGAATGGGGAACAGGCACTCGTACAGGACTGGATTTTCTTTTTTTAATCATATGTATAATATATAACTATACATTTTAATTGCAATATAATGTACATACAATTTAGTGCACAAATCTTAGTGTACAATTTGTTGACTTTTAACATGTGCATGGACGAGTGTGCCCACCACGTGGTGCAGCTGCAGTTGGTATCCACTCCCTGAACGGGTCACCACCTTTCTGACTCTGCTACTACCTCCGTTCTTTTCACATGACCATGAAATTCAGGGAAGGGCAATGATCCAGCACGCATTAGTTCATGTCTGGCTTCTTTTGCTCCATATTATATCTGTGAAATTAATCTGTGCTGTTGCCTGTAGCAGAGGCTCTCTCTTACTGCTGTATGGAATTTAATCCATTTTTCCCATTAGTGATATTTTGGTTACTTCCAGGTTTTGGCTATTTTTCGTAAATCTGAAAAAGAAATTAATACATATATTTTTGATGGCATATACATTTATTTTTCTTAGATATACATTTAGGGGTACATCTTTTGTATTTACTTGGATGGAACTGAAACATAGTCTTCTTAGTAAAGTATCACTGTAATGGAAAAAATAAGTGTCCAATATACTCAATACTAATATGAATGCAATATATAAACAACTGCACACCCACAGGAAAGAAAAACACAAGTATAGTCTAGTGAGAGGGGAGAGAGGAAGGGAGGTGACTTGCGGGGTCTCTCCTAACGTGCCCAACGTGAGGGTGTTCAGCAGCTCCAGTGAGAGGCTCCGCTACAACTAGAACTTTACCTTAGAAATGGTAACAATGTAACCTAAACATCTGTACCCTCACATTAATGTGAAATAAAAATTAATCAATTAATTAACTAAGGGGTAAAATTGCTAGGTTGTATTATAGAGTAGGCAGCTGTTTAGTTTTTGTAAATATGGCCAAATGTTTTAGTCCTCTGAAATAGTTTAATCAACTTGTACAGCACCAGCCGTCAGGGAAACTACCGGCGTCAACACTTGTAGACTCTGTCTGTGTCCTCGCCAACCTCACACAGCATCTCTGTGTTGGCAGCTGTGTGAGCTCTAAGGATGCTGATCAGCGTGTACTGGTGTGTCTTCTTCCCCAGGTCTGCTGTCTGCATATCCCTCAGGAGCCATTGGCCATTTAGATGTCTGCTGTTGCCATATTGCAAATATGTTCCCTCGGACTGTGGCTTGGCTTTCTATATTCTTTCAATACTGTGGCTTGGTGTTTTATATTCTTTAGAAACACAGCTTCTTAATTTTAATGAAGTTCATTGTAATGGGTCCCTTTGTTGTTATATTTAAAAACAGTGAACTCATGAAAATATTCTTTCATGCTTTCTTCTAGAAGAGCAGTTCTCAACCTGTGGGTTGCAACCCACAGGAACTGTATTAAAGAGCCGCAGCATTAGGAAGGCTGAGAACCACAGCATTATTGTTTTACCTTTCACATTTATGTCTCTGGTACATCTTGACTTAGTTACTAATTAATTATTAATTGGGCACAGTGTGAAGTACGTGTTGAGTTCATGTGGTCCCACAGGAACAACCAATTTCCTCCAGTGCCATTCACGAAAAAGACCACCATTTCCCCTTTGGTGGGTATTGACTATCTAGGAAAGAGGTGATTTAGGCCTGAACTAAGGAAGTATTAAGGATGGAAAGAACACATTGAATTACTTAAAGAGATGCAGCTTACTACACTTCATTAGTGATTCCTGGTCAGGTTCCAGGAATCCAAGGTGACACGGGGCTTGCTGTGGGCGGCTGTGCTGATGCTCCGTCAGCTAGAAAGATGAGCAGGGCTGGAGGAGGGGGCAACTGCAGGCCAAACAGAGAGGACCTCAGTTTGGACGATTTAATTTAAAGCCTTTGGTAGGAATGCACTTTGCTGGATGCATGCCAAGTAGGTTCAACAAGTGCAGGTGAGAGTTACCCAAAATAGGAACAAAACTCACAGCATTGGAAAGACAGCATTGGCACAGGGACCATAGATCTTACAATAAAATTAGCAACATTTCCCCATTCAAGATCAGCTCAGAAACAATAGAATATTACAAAGATAGTAGACAGAGACCCTTCCAAGATTATGGTATTACTGCCTGGGTACAAATTAAACATCATGTAAACTGCTACTGAAAAGGTGGGGAGGTGGGGGGGGAGTGGCATGCAACAACATTTAATGAGATGGAAAAAAATGTGCTGAGTGTGGTAATACGAGCCCACAGAGGCTGTTGTGTGAATATAAATTCTGAAATGAGGTTGCAAAGGGGACCTCATTCCCTGGGGGCAGCCTTCTCCATGGCTCTGGAAGCCTTGCCGGCCTCCTTGGCCTCCTCTGCCCGCTGCATGGCATGTGGCTGGCTTTGTTTTCACATCTATTCTGAGCTGGAACATCGGCTCTGTCAGGATCACAGCACCTGGGGACTCCTGACAGGAGTGATGATGATTAAACCACAAAAGCTTGAACACTGGACATGCAAGCAGCTGTCCTTCCGAGAAAACAGCCTCGTGTTAAGGGAGCGGGCTTTTTTATTTTTGAAACACACGCTCAATTCCAGTTTCACTGCTACAATAAATGCCTTTAAATAAATCTTTGATTTGTGAATCTTTTTCCATACATGAGTTCCATTTTACAGACTAATTGGATCAGAACTGATTTATGGAGTGTTTTGCTTTATTCTTTCAATAAATAATTATATAAATGTGATGTAAATATGTGAGTTGACCACTGCCTTCTTTTAAGTGAAACATTTTTCACTCAGTGGCCTTTATGAAAGATGGTAAGACAGATTTCCTTCGGGAGAATGCCATGCCAAAAGGCGTAGGGATTCTGCCACTGCCACGGGGCCTCGCGGTGGAGGAGTCTGTGTGAGGTGCCGACAGCTCCCTGGTGCTGACTCCAGCAGGGGTGTGGGTGTGTGTTTGGGGGGGCGGGAGGTCGTGTTGACTAAGCAGCCAGGGAAAAGCTCAGGAATTTCAAGGTTTTGGGGGAGGCTTTCACACAACAATGATCAAAAAATTATATTGAATACATGCGTAGTAAGTCACGCGGGCAGATCAGGTGACCACACTCTGACTGACCAGCTGGCATGGCCTGGCCACCGCTGCCCATAGACAGGAGGCCTCAGGGTCCTCACAGGCATCTGGGTTTCTCTGTGGGTTTTGTGGCCCCTCCCAGCGTTCTCTTAGCCACGGTCTCAGCAGCCCCTGGCTTCTCTTTCTTGCCCAGTCTCAGGGGTGCCTGGCAGTGTCATCTCATCACCCTGGGCCACCACATGTGTGGGTATCGCTCTGAGGGTCTGCAACCTCACGGATGACTGAGCTGCTTGTCCTGACTGACTCCATTTGGAGATATTATTATATACTAAGGACTGATATTGGGCTTTACTCCAAATACAAAACAAGGGAACATTTATACCCAAGCACCAGGGAAGGGTGGGTGATGGACTACACTGAGCAGGAGCATCCCAGTGGCCAGGCACAGGAGCTCTCCTCACCTGTAATCCTAACACTCTGGAGGCTGAGATGGGTGGATTACTTGAGGTCAGGAGTTCAAAGCCAGCTTGAGCAAGGAAGAGACCCCATCTCCACTAAGAATAGAAAAACTAGCCAGGTATGGTAGTGGGCATCTGTAGTTCCAACTTCTCAGGAGGCTGAGGCAAGAGGATTGCTTGAGCCTACGAGTTTGAGTTTGCTATGAGCTGTGACACCATGGTGCTCTGCTCTGGGCAGCACAGTGAGACTCTGTCCCAAGAAAAAAAAAAAAAAAAAGGAAACATGACAAGTGTGACAGGTGTGGGGTTTCCTGCCAGACCACTGGACAAAATTCTGGCAGAAGGCAGGCCAGGGCAGGGGGATAAAATATCCCAGATGTGTCCAGTTAGCCTTTATTTTATTTCCAGTGTCAGGTAGTTGTTCTGGGGGTCGCTAAGCTTCTTGAGAGTCCCCACTGGGGACGGAATGGAGGAGCCATAGTGTGAGCAAAGTGTCTGGCTGGGCTGGACAGATACACAGAGGGGCAGGGGCTTCAAGAGCCACATGTCAAAGAATTCACAGAAATAGAGAGGAGCCTACAGTGCTAAGGGGAGGAGGGGAAGAGGCGCTGGAAAGGGACTGGTCCGCAGGCAAACAGTTGGAGATCTTAAGTTTCCATAGAGGCCACTGAAGTTCCTCAGAAAAATCATACCCCAAACAGGCAATGATGCAGCCAGAGCTGGCAGAGCTGCAGCCAGCAGGGAGCTGGAGGGGTCTCCACAGACTGAGAAGTTCCCGAAGGAGAAGCAGGACCAGAGAACACAGGCCCCACAGAGCCAGGAAGATCTTCCAGCCCAGGGAATTAGGGCACGCTCCCTCTTTGAGAAAAGAAGTAGCCAGGAAGGATTTTCTGGACCAGGCTCAGGTCTAGAGTTGGGGGATACATATCAGTGTACTCTGGGTAAAGAACAGGACGAAACATCTCCACCCAGCAGATCCTTTTCTAAAGAGGTCAGGGACTAGACTCGAATTCAGCTTCAGAGCACATACCGGGAGCTGAAGGACTCCAGTCTGTTCTCACCATGCTTAAAGGTACATTCACTGGAGCCCCAGTTCATGAGTTGGAACCACCAGTGTGCCCCTGACTAGTTAGTCAGGAGTCAAGGCAAAGGCACCTTTGATAGAGGCATTCCCAGGGTTCATGATGAATACTGTCCACATCACAACAGCACACTGTTAAAAAAACAAAAAATCGTTATGCTTGTTAAAGAGTAAGGTTGTCTTAATTCAAGGGGGCACCCTTGCAATAAGGACCCTGCGGCTTTGCAAGGAGAGAGATTGAGCTGAACCCTGAATATGAGGACAAGTGGGAGTTTATAGCCAAGGAGCAGGGTAGGGGTCTATAGATGAAAATTGGTAAGAAGAAACATCAGCAGTAGGAAATTCTTGCCAGCCCCCCTTAGTGGAATTCTTGCCAGATAGGCCAAGGTGACAGGCTCTCCAGCATCATCAGATGCCAAGGGTGAGGAGTTTTCTCTAAACTGATAAAGGAAGATTCTTGATCAAATTGAATTCCATGGATTCTATGAGGACAGCCAGGGAAGCCCAAGGTTAGAGCTAGTAAGAAAGGACTCCTAGGGACCTGAATCAACCTTGATCAAAAGTTTTTGTCACTTCATAGTTTTCCCTTTTAAACTGTGAAATATTTTATCTAAAAGGTATTGAAATCACTTCAATTTATTTTGGTTATAGAAATGTTTTTATACCTGTAGTTCCTTTTATTCTGTTACTTATAATTATAGCCTGGAGAATAAAATCCTGGTGAAAAAACACTTAAGCAGAGAGAGCGGCTTTGGCCATAGCAGGGGCATCTGAATAGACTTGCTGGGCAGCTGGCCCCCTGCTCACTCTGGGTCCCACTTACTCTCGGTGTTTGGAAAAGCACGAAAGTTTAATCATTTCTATTTTTGCTTTTTAAATTTTTTACCTAATTCTTCCTTTGCACTAAGGTATATTCTCCTATGAACCAGTAAAACTAATATTTACTCTAAAGATTTTGATGTCAGTCAATTCTTTAGAGCATTATTATTTTAAGTTTTAAAATATTTGCTTAGTAACAAACAGGGAAGAGGAATGCTGATAGAAAAGCTCAAACCCATGACCAAGAAACGCTGAGCACTTACTGGGAGCCCCAGTTCCTGGTCACCCTGTCACAGTGCCTGCCAATTAAAAAAAAAAAAAAAAAAAAAAAAAATATATATATATATATATATATGAGTTTTTACATCAATGCCTAATGTTTCTCTGCCACTGATAATTCACACTAACAGGAAGAAAAGCTACAAACTGATAATTCACACTAACAGGAAGAAAAGCTACAAACTAGAATAAATACTTGCAAACATTTTCTCCTTTCATTCATGAAACGTGGGTTTTGCCAACACTTTAAAAATACATACATACAGACTGGTGGAGGAAGCTACCCTGGCCTGCTTTTTATTTATGCCAGGTGATTTGGGGTAATGTGTAGCATATTTGATACTATTTTCTCCTTGAAAAGCACAGTTTCTTTTGAAGGTAGCATTGATTTCTAGAGGGTAAACTAACATGAAATCCTAAGACCTCACTGACTGAAAGGACCCTCCCCTTGGCCAAGGGTACCCTAGAGAAACCCTAAAACTGAGGTCCAGGTCACGATGGGGTAGGAGGCTGGACACCCCTCATTCGACCCCCTCCCTTGTTCGTTGCCCTCAGCTTTTTTTCCTAAGGGCTTTTCCTGATCAGAATCCAATTTCCTGATCCAGACCAGCATTCTTTCCACAGCATGGAATGGGTTTAGATGCTTCACCTTTGGACATCTGAGAGCTCCTGTTTTCTGAACACGGACCCCACGAAGGGGCATACGGCTCAAATGTACAGGCACATGTTTCTCCTTTGATAAATATTCATGAGTCCTCCTACAGCTTGTTAAATATTGAGTATGTCCATTTGGCCACCACACCTGAATAAATTCCCATTCCCCTTGTTCCTCCCTTAAAGCACTTGCTCCTGGCTTCTGTCTGGGATTCTGCTTTCCAGCCTGCTAGAATGGCCCCCCACAGGCTGTAACCCTTTAGGAGAAATAGAGCTCTCCTCTCCAAATTCATGAACCTCTCATTTTCTTCAGCTAACAGGAGCATTTTCTCAGGCATTTACCTTCAATAAATGAACAACATTCTCTTTATTTTGTAAAATATTGTGGTAAAATATATATAACAAAATTTACCATTTTTTAAATTTTTTTATTTTCACATATACATGTGTTCATTAGGCTTCCACTTTTTGCCTTCACAAAATTAAAACAGCTTAAACTTTAACAACAATAACAATGTTCAAGATAGGGACCAGAAACAAAAACCTTGCAAAGAACGAAGACAAATACATTCAGAAAAGAAATGAGATGATTGCTGCAATAAAGTATTAAGCAATAATAATAATAGTAATGCAAAGAAAGTAACATTCACATTGTCAAAGAAGAGTATGTCTATTATAGAATGCTTTGACTCTGAGGTTCAGTATGGAGTCATCAATTAACTACTTATTTTTTTCCCCAAAGTATCAAAGAATAAACAATATTTATAAATAACGATAGAAGATAATTTCAAAAAATAGAATATGCCAAATCTTATAGACAATAGAAAATTTTCTAATTTTAGTATCAGGTGTATCCAGATTAAGTAGAATGATTTTGAAGTATTTCTTCTTTTCCTTTTGTCTATAAAATTTACCATTTTAACCATCTTTATGGATGTAGTTCAGTGGGGTCATGAACGCCACATTGCTCTCCATGTTGCAGAACCGTCCCCGCCACATCTGGAGCTTTTGCATCTTCCTTAACAGAAACTCTGTGCGTATTAAACAAAGCCTCCCCCTATGTACCCCCAAGCCCCTGGCATCCACAGTGTCACCTCTGTCTCTGTGAATTTGACTATTTAAAGTACTCTATGCAAGGGAGCCACACAGTATTTGTCCTGTGATGGCTTATTCCGCATAAAGTAATGTCTTCAGGGTCCATCCCCGTTAATGTAGATGTCAGGATTTCTCTTTAATTTTTTAAAAAGGTATAAATATTATGAAAATAAGCACACCTAATCCAGAATAGTTACAAATTTCAGTATAGAACCATAAGTAAATGATCAGAAAAAATAAAATAAAATAAAAATGAGTTCCTACTTCACAAAACATTTAAAGAGAGATTTTTGAAACTTAAAGAGTAACAGCAAGAAGGTAAAAATAAAGGTTTCCTAAAGTTTTCTTAGGATCCAGTGAGAAATACTGAAAGACAAAATAAATAGTACTTAACCTTTCTTTTTGCTTCTCTTCAGTCAAAAACAAAGACGAAAATGGGATGGGAGTGAAGCCAGGGGAGGAAGGGGAGACGGCGGATAGTATCCAGCTGCTGTCAGGACTCAGAACATTTGACTAAATGGCAGCATCCAACCCTGACACCTTCATTCAGAGAGTGGCCCTTCAGTCACCCCCTGGAGGACCTTCTAAGCTGTGCCCTCCATGCTTTCTACAGAGGTACCAGCATCTGATTGTCAAGGGCCACGTAAGTGTCAAGGTTCAGGAACATGATTCATTTGTGAATTAATAGAGTGAATTTCTGACACATTTTCAAAAGGAATTTGGGGGAATTTCTGTCAAAACGAAGGAAGGACATTTACATAGCACCTTCCATTTAATAATCATTTTCAACTAGAACTAAGGAATTTAGAATTAAGCATGTAAGTAAGAAAACTACACTGACTAGACATGGGTTTTAAAGATTTGGAGCTTTTTAACATTTCTGAGAACTCTGAAAATACAAAGAGTTGCTTTTGAGAAAGTGAGGTCAGACATGTTCAGCAGCAGGGAACAGGGAGGCACCACTGGAGATGCCTCAGTGCTGGGCAGCTGGTGACCCTGTCCTTCTTTCAGGCCGCTGGTCCAGCAGCTGTCAAAGGTGAGCATGCAAACGTAACATTAGAATCACTGTCATAGTAGGGAATCCTCACAGGAGGGCTTGGAAAAACACCTTGCTGTGCTCAAGCATTTTCTCCTCCAGTTGATCTGTGTTGGAACCTGAGAATTTGCCTTTCCAAAGCCGCAGGTGATAAGGGAACAGACTTTGTAGACTTTCCACAGCTTTTCTCCATTCTGTGGTGCTGTGTTGGGCATGGTCACCAATTTAGCAAATGAACCCTGTCTCCAGAGGGTGAAAAACCTAAATTATTGAATGACAGAGCACTGGCAGAAGCGAAAACTTCTTTAATAAAAGTGGCACTGTGCTGCAATGTATGCTGTTTCATTTCTACTGCACTGGCGTTATCTAGATAAGAATTTCAAATTCTTGAATTGTTACTGGCAGAATATTCTAAAAAAATTTTAATATGCTGTCAAATTTATTAAAAAGACAATGAATGTATCCAGCAACAAGAAACTTGGAGAACAACTTTTAATAATAGACCCTAACTGTCTGATACAGGTGTTAGTCTTGTTACGTGGATAGGCAGTGTCCCTGGCATGGTCCCACACATCTCTACTTTAGATGTACTAGTGACAAAGGCAGCAGCCTGGTGACAGTTTTCAATATTTTGGCCCTTGTACGTGGCGAACAAACCTATATGATTAAAACATCAAAAGTTACAAGCCAGTGGTATTTCCAAAGGTCAACCTGTCTCTTGAAATCCCCATTTGGATAACATTTAATGCTGTGCTGGTCACAGTTCACTCTTGTCAGCCACTGGGAGAAGAGTACAGTCTAGATGTGAAGGGACTCCATGCCCACGGATGGCAGATGCTGAAGTTTTTTGAAATAACAACAATTTCAGATTAAATATTAAATTTACACAGTGTTCAAGATAAGCCCAGAAATTCTCTCATCTATGGTTGTTCTGTTCTTAGATCACAACAGATAAAACCCTTGAAGTGTCCATAGGCTTAGTATTTATTGAGTGGTATTTTGTTCCTTCCAACTCCCCATGTTGTAGTAACAGGACCTGCTTATGAAACTGGCAAGAAATGAAAAGTCAGTTTCTGAGGTTATAAAATGTTACAACATTTAAGTTGTGGAGACACAGATGTACTCTTACTTTCCTGGGCTGATCACCCAAAATTCAGTTAGGTTTAACAAATAAAATTCTGATAAGAAAATTTGAATTCCCTAGAAGACTGTTTAGAGATTTTCTTCTTTGAATAAGATACAATAGGGTCTTAGATTTCCTCTCCAATTATTATGTGAAAAATCTGAAAACATATTGTATTTATGAAATACATGATAGGTTGATGAAAATATATCATAAGTAATTCTTAACCATTCAGATGGGAACTATCTCTCAATCTTCGCCAACTGAAGAGCTGGAGCATCTGGAAAAGATCTGTATCAATTGTTATCAACTTCCTTCCTCAAAGCCTTGGATTGACCCCATACAGTAACAGTAAATACTTGTTGAACTGAGTAATCAAATATAGCATATAAATATTTAATATTGAAGATATGGACTTGTTAAAATGATTCAAAAAGGTGCATTTTTAAACATGACAATATTTTTAAAGTACATTTATGGACTATGGATCTATCAGTCCATTCATAAAACTTCTGATATGCTGACAATCTCCAGTGTATATGGAGCTCACATAGCTTGGATCTGCATACTTGAGGTAATTTAGCTAACATTCTCCAATTAGTGTGAGTCTAACCTGGAAATGTCATGTTTTCCTTTGAAGTTATGTGTTCTCAAGATTCGTAATTTGGAGCACATCAAAATTAATTTGTATGTTAAGAAAATATGAAAAAGAAATATACTTATTTGTCAAAGACACCAACAAGTAACGTGCAATAAAATGAATGATGAAGTTGGGAAAAGGTCATTTAAATAGACATATATCTTTAAAGCTTCAACATATTCTTTAAAGATCAGATTTTATCAATTACTATTATCTAATTATAAAAGCAGAAGTAATGCTCATTTGAATTTTAATGTTGTATATTTGATCATGTTAAATGCAAGAATAGGAGTTTTCCTGGGAAAATAAGATCTAATATATTTTCCAACTTTATTAAGTTTCATATCTCTTATAATAATAAAAGCTTCAAGAATTTGAGTCTTCTAGCTGTGTATGTATATGTGTGTGTATGTATGTATTAGTTTGAAAAAGGTTCCACTGTTTTATCACAGGGTTTTAACAGTTTGTCATGATCCTCTTGGAAAACCGTCACGTATATCAGACAGCCTTAATCAACACAACAGGAAGTTATCATTCATTCAATAATGGCTTGTTTCTTGCTGTGTTTCACTCACTGCAGTTAATTCATTTGGCATTTTCTGCCTAGTCTCTTAAAAATATCACAGGCTCTGTATGGGATGCTTGTAAACTTTCAGAGAGACTACGGTGCACTTGGTTCTGCACCGGTGCTCTTGACCTTGCTGGCTGGTACTGGATACCCAAGGAATCACCCTCCTCGGGAGTCCCATTGTCTCACAAATGTGAGAGAAGCACGGGCTTAGCTTATGTATTAAATGTATTGCTATACAGAAATGATTATATACTATACTCATTTTAGATAATAAAAGTCAAAAAATTTAAAATATTTGACATTGGAGATTAACTTTCTGTAGTTACACCTAGCCAAATCTGTGAAGAAAATGGAATAAATTATCTACAAGATTATACTACAAAAGTTGAGCATGGATGGCACAAGTCAATGATGATACTTTTACAGTTCAAGACATTTTGAAATGTCCTCATTTATATTCTAGACCAGCACCAAGCAGTAGAAATTTGTATTAGGTTGTTTCAAAGGTTTTGTCCATTTTAATGTCATGTGTTTTTGAAGCACCATATCTCAATAAATATTCTACTGTGTCGTGGTATATACTGATTGATGGAGAATTTTGTACTCTATACATTGATGCTGTTCATTTTTTTCTACTTTTAATTTTTTTTATTCTTTTTAGCCTATTACTATATGATGTCATTAAGCAATTTTTGGCCAATTTTTCTCTACAAATTCAAATTGAACCAAAGCGCGGTCGAAACAGCCCGAAAAATTAACCAAGCATTTGGCAATGATAGTGTTAATGAATGCACTGTTCGATGTGAGTTTGCGAAATTTCATTCCGGAAATTTTAGCCTCGAAATTGAGCCCCGAAGTGGTCAATCTAGAGTAATCCAAGATGAGGATTTGAGGACCCTGGTGGAGACTGACCCATCACAAACTGTGCATGGGATGGCGGAAGAACTGGGTGTCAGCTCCCATGTGGTTTTTGATGGTTTGAAATGTATTGGAAAGGTCAAAAAGCCCGAATAGTGGGTGCCCCACAATTTAAACGATCAGCAGAAATTGTCACGTTTCGAGGTTTGTTCTTCATTGCTTTTGCGCAACCAAAACGATCCTTTTTTGGATCGGATCATCACGTATGATGAAGAGTGGATTCTCTACAACAATAGGAAACATTCAGGGCAGTGGTTGGACACCTATGAGCCACCCAGGCACTTCCCAAAGGTAAAAACCCCACCAAAAAAAGGTCATGGTTACTGTATGGTGGTCAGCGGCTGGTGTGATTCACTATAACTTTCTGCAACCAGGCCAAACCATCACAGCAGAGTCCTATTGTGAGGAAATCGACGAAATGTACTGAAAATTGCATCAGCAGCAGCCAGCACTGATCAACAGAAGAGGTCCAATCCTGCTCCATGACAACCCCCGGCTGCACGTCTCACAAATCACCATCCAAAAATTAAAGGAATTGAGCGTCGAAGTTCTGCCCCACCCACCATACTCCCCAGACCTCTCGCCAACCAACTACCATCTTTTCAAGCACTTCGATAACTTTCTCACCGGTAGAACCTTTGCTAATCAGGACCAAGCAAAAACGGCTTTCGTTGACTTCATTGAATCCCAAGCACCCAATTTTTATGAGGACAGAATTAATCGACTTGTGTTATGTTGGCAAAAGTGCACTGATTCAAATGGCGCTTATTTCGATTAAATTGAATAAATATTCACTGAGATATTACAGTTTAAAATAGACTCATAAAAACGGACAAAACTTTTGAAATGACCTAATAGTATTTTCTATTTGCACTGTCTCATATGGTAGCTACTGGCCACACAGGCTATTGAATGCTTGACATGCACCTAGGACAACTGAGGAACTAAACTTTAAATTTTATTTAACTTTTATTAGTTTAAACTAAATAGCCACTTGTGCTTAGTATCTATTATATCAGACAAAGCCCCTCTAGACAAAATGAGCTTTTGAATCACTGGACAGTACAAAGCCAGCTATCTATAAAAGTACTGAAATTACTCCCAGGTTACCCATGTCACTTAAACCACAAACATACACGAAAGTAGCACCATCCAATCAAGACAGGAAACACTTGTATCACACAGAATGTTCCCTTGTGCCTCTTTGAAATCAACTCCCCGACCTTCATTCTCAGCAAACACTGATTTGCTCCCTATCACTCCAGATTAGTATGGCCTATTCTAGAACTTCATATAAATGGAATCCTACTTTGTTAACTTTTGAGTCTGACTTTTATACATGTATTAGCCCTTTGTTCCTATGCATTGATGAGCAGCAGTATTCCTTTTTATGACTATACCTCAAATAGTTCATCTATTCATTTACTGATGGGCATTTGTGTTGTTTCCAGTTCTAGGTTATTATGCGTAACATTTCTATAAAGAATCATTTTCAAGTAGTGTGTGTGTGGCGCGCGCACGCACACCCACTCACTTGTGTGTTTTCATTTCTCTTGGGTTAATACCTCCGAGTAAAATTTCTGGGCTGCATAGTAAAATATATTTTATGTTGGAAATTGTGTAAAAAAGCTGGTTATTTTGTAGGTAATTAAGTGCTATGTCCAATAATCCATAATGACTCCATTTTAGACATGTTTGTTTTAAAAATCATTTCTCATGAAAGGATTTTTTCCTATACTCCATTATGAGGGTCCTCTATGGCATTGATTTGTCTCACATGCACTTTTTGGTCTATTATGGGTTTAGATGCAGTACAAAATAGTAAAACTGAAATCACAGCACAAGGTTTGTGTTATTTATAGTGTTGGTTCTCTCTGTTAATTAATATAGAAAAATTATTTTAATTGTAGGATATGTATGAGGAAATTAAAAAAAATAATTTTACAGTCTCTGAAGTATTTTCCTGGGTATCGCATCATTTCACTGACACTTTATTTATTTTATTATATCAACTTTTAATACAACTGGTTCATTTCCAACATAATAGTGATATTAAGTGTTAAGCCTTCAATTAACATAGTTTTGATATAACCTGAACATATCATAACACAGAGATCATGAACAATGTTAGACTTCATCACTGTAGGCTGGCTTTTCCCCTTTCTATAGAGAAGTCATAGATGGCCACTCTGGATAGAGGGAACAATCTCAAGAGATGCAGAAAAAATGAATAAATGACTTACTGAGAAGTATCCAGGCTGTGCCAGTGACAGCAATCTCAGTTGTTTATTGCAAACCCCCTACTTCTTGGCCGCTGGCTAACTTTCATCCTAAAGATGCCTGTTTTATCTTGGCTCCCATCTTTACATGACATCATATTCAAATGCCTGGGATTAGAAACAAAAATCAGAAGCTTCAGCTGCCAAAAATTTAAAAACATTTCAATGGCAAACACATTCAGTACAAACTATTAAATAAACAAGATCGCTCGTCCTGTTGCAACATCAGCGCCGCACTCACCCGCGGCCTTTCTGAACTCACTTTTACCTCTGCGGGTGCAGTGGTGGATGCTTCCTCACACACAGTCCTCTCTTGGGTTTTGGTTTGGACACTAAGGCAGGAAATAAGACAAATTGACTTGTCTTTCTAATGTACACAAGCCCTTTAAATAAATTTAAATATTTAATGTTAATAATGTTTAAAATGTTCCCAGTTTTAAGATTTTCACAGTTTGAAGGAACACTGATAGATTCGGAAGCTTTATGTTGCACAAGCATCCTAACCTGATTAATACAGAATATGATGACAAAAGCATTGATCTTCTTCTTCACCTTCAGCATCTTCACTTACTATTCTTTACAAATAGCTAACTTACACTAGCCAAAACGCATTAGAAGCCATCCCAGGGAATCTCATCTCTGAGTTAGTGTACAACTAAAAGACCTTTGTGGGACGTTGACACTTCTCTGCGGTGTTATCCCCACAACAGAAAATTATTTAAATTCATTCCATCACACATTCAACCATGATTTACGAATTTACTGTTTACGAATTTGAGTTGCAATTGACTACTTGATATTATGAGATAGCATGTAGGTATTTAATTCAATGTGTTATTTTTTTTATTTTGCAGTTTTCTATTTATATTTTGTAATCTGTGCTATCACCATCCCCCACCCTCTACTGCCCCTACCCTGGCCCTAAAAAAAAGAACCAGAGATGCTAGATAGTTGTGTAAGTAAACCCTAGTGGAGAAATAGACCCTAAGAAAGGGCACCAGGAATAAAAGGGATTTTGATACATAGTCATATAATCTGCCTGAAGGTGATTTTCAAATTTTTCTAACTTTGATTTCAGGCATTACCTGATTAAAAACCTTAATTTAAATAATTAGTTCTATTATCTCTTTGTTTCTTTTATTATTTTTTCATTTTCTCTTTCTTCTTTCCTCCCTTTACTTCTTGCTTATATAGTTTTATCTTTTTTAATAAAATGTTTTTGATAATAAATGTAACATGAAATTTAGCATTTTAACCATTTTTAAGTGTACAGATTAGTGCTATTAACTATGTTCATACTGTCATTTAACCATAACCAACATGCATCACCATAGCTTTTTTCATCTTGCAAATCTCAAACTCTTTGCCCATTAAAAAAAAAAAAAAAAAAAAAAAAATTTCCTGGTGTCGGCCCCATATACCAAAGGTGGTAGGTTAGAACCCGGCCCCGCCAAACTGCAAACAAAAAAATATCTGGCATTGTAGCAGGTGCCTGTAGTCTCAGTTACTTGGGAGACTGAGGCAAGAGAATCACCTAAGCCCAAGAGCTGGAGGTTGCAGCGAGCTGTGATTCTATGGCACTCTACTGAGGGTGACAAAGTGAAACTCTGTCTCTTAAAAAAAAAAAAAAAAATTCCCTTTTGCCTCTTCCTCCAAAACATGGCAAAACAACATTCTACCTTTTTTCTCTATAAATTTAACTACTCTAAGTATCTCATGTTAGTAGAATTCTACAGTTTGTGTCACTGTGGAGTGGTTTATTTCACTTAGTATCCTATGATCAAGATCTGTCTATCTAACAATAGGTGCCCGAATTTCCTGCTTTTTAAAACTTAAATGTCAATACACTGTTTATGATGAAGCATAGCTCTTCAATATGCTAGCATAGGAAAAACTGGGCAAGTGGTACAGAGAATATCTTCATATTATTTCTTACAACTGTGTGTAAATCCCTACTTATCACAAATAAAAAGGTTCATTAAAGCGATAAAATGGCTGAACGACATTTTATTGTATGGATATACCACATTTGATTATCCATTCATCTATTTGATGAACACTTAATTGTTTACATGTTCTAGTTACTGTGAATAGTGGTGAAATGTTTATAGTTATAAATATCTGTTAAAACCACTTCTCTGTCCTGTAAGTTTTAGTATACATTGTTTCATTCATATGTAAATATTTTCTAACTTCCCCTGTGACTTTTTTCTGTGATTTGTCAATTGTGTAAGAGTATGTTGCTTATTTTCCACAATTTTGTGAATTTTAAAATTTTCCTTCTGCTGTTAATTTCTAACTTCATTCTGTCATGTACAGAGAAGGTACTTTGTATGACAGCTACCCTTTTCAAACTTTTAAAATGAGACCTAATTTGTGGCCTACCATGTGGTCTGTCCTGGAAAATGTCCCATGTGCACTTGAGAAGAAAGTGTGTTTCTGTTTTTGTCAGGTAGAGTGTCCTGTATGTCTATTAGATGTAGTTGACTTAATGTATTGTTCTAATCCTCTGTTCCTTTACTTATGTTTTATCTAGTCATTCTGTCCATTTGTGCAAGTGTGGTATTAAAGTCTCCAACTATTATTACAAATACTTTACTCCCTTTGAACACTGTAAATGTTTACTTCATATATTTTAAAGGCCTGTTTTTAATGGTATATATGCTTATAATTATCTTCTTGTTATATGGAAACTTTCGTTACTATTATTTATAGTTTTCCTTTGACTGATATTAGCATAGTTACCCCTACTTTCTATTCATTACTATTTGCACTATATCCTTCTCTAGTCTTTCACTTTCAACCTATTTGTATCTTTGGATCAAAAATGAATGTCTTGTAAACATACAGAAGGACCACATTTCAAAAAAAAAAAAAAATTCATTCTTCTAATCTCTGTCTTTTCATTGCAGAATTTAACACATTTATATTTAATGTAAATGTAATTCATGTCATTTGCTATTTGTTTTCTATCTATCGCCCAGCTTTTCCTGTATTACTAATATCTTTCATGTTAAGTTGAATTTTTGCAAAAAAAGTTTGAAATTTCTTTTCATTTCCTTATGTGTAAATTCTATAGTTCTTTCTTTGGTAGTTCCCATGAGGATTTTATTTAACATCCTAGTTATAACACTCTAATTTGAATTTTTACCAGCTTAATTTCAATAATAAAAAAACTTCTGCCCCCATATAGCCATCACCATTCCTTTTTACTTATTGATGTCATAAACATACATCTTTATACATAATGAGTCCAAAAAAGTAATTTTCTAAAATGAATTAGTGTCTTATATTGTGCAAAAGATGAGAATAAATCAAAGTTACAATAAAACTATCTTTTATGCTAATATTTTTTAAACATATTCATTTCTTAAGTCATAAAAAAAGTAGACAACTGATGTTAAAATATCATTAGCTTTTATAATTGCTTATGCAGTTAATACATTTACTGAGATCTTGACTTTTTCACGAAGCTTACTTTCTATTTAGAATCCTTTACTTCAAATTCCAATTTATTTCTCCTCCTCTTTCTCATGTAACATACTTCCTCCTTATCTCACCCCTCTTCTCCCTCCTCTTTCCACTTCTTCTCCTCTTTCTCTTTTTTTTTTTAATAACAATAATATTTAATATAAGGACTAGAAACAAAAACCTCATAAAGAATGAACGAACATAAATACATTCAGAAAACAAATTAGAGAAATGCTGCATGAAAATGTTAAGCAATACTACTAATAATAATAATGCAAAGAAAGTAACAGTCACATTGTTAAATAAAAGAATTTTTTTTTTTTTTTTTTTTTTCCCAAAAGGGGATCTTACTATGTTACCAAAGCTAGAATTCAGAGACTATTCACAGGTTTACATTGCAGCCCAAAATTCTTGGGCTCAAACAATATTCCCACATTAAGTAGCAAGGACTATAGGTGCATGTTGCCACAACCAGCTTAGCTAACAAGATTTCTCTCAGCATTTCTTCCAGTGAAGTCCAGTACTAATGATGCCCCTCACCTTTTGTTTATCTGGGAATGTTTTACTTTCTCTTTTACTTTTGAATAATAACGTTGTCAGAAATAGTATTCTTCGTTGACAGGCTTTTTTTTTTTTTTTTTTCATAATTTTTTAAAACATTAGCCTTCTTCTTTGTGTGTCCAGAAAGTTTCTGATGAGAAATTTGTTGGTAATTTGATTGATGATGCCTTGTATACGATTAGCTGTTTCTAGTTCCTTTGGGGTCTCTTTGTCTTTCAATAATTTGTGTGTCTCTTTGAGTTCCTCTTACATTCATTCAGCTTTCTAGGTATTTGTCTTCATAAGTTTTATCTAATTTGGGAAGTTTTGGCCATTGTTTCTGCAAATATTCTCTTTGTCCCTTTCTCTCTCTCTTCTCCTTTTGAAATTTTCCCAATGGAAAGATTTATCCACTTCATGGTATCTCACAGTTCCTTGGACTTTGTTCACTATGCTTTCATCTTTTTCATTTCTGTTCATCAGACTCAAGAATTCAATCATTTTATCCTCAACTTCCTAATTTTTTCTTCTACCTGCTCAAATTTCTCTTTGAATCTGTATAGTGATTTTTTTCTCAATTATGCTTCAGTTCAAAAATTTCTTCTTGGTTTCTTTTTAGGTTTTCTACATATTTATCATTATCATCATCATCACATCATCATAAGAGTACATATGATTAGCCTACATTTACCTTTATAAGGTAAAGTCCAAGTTGTAGTTGAGTCCTTCACCAGGAGATGTGCCCTATATCCCTACACTGTAACAGATAGATGGAAGCTTACTGAACTCCCTTATTCTTCTTGATTTAATTGTGCTTTTTTTCTCATGTTAGCCTATAGTTGTTCATCTACTAGTTTTAAATTAGTATTCAATATGTGGGATACTTGCTCTTCAAGTTTTGAGATACTTTACTAAGGAGAATGTTCTTCAGCTCCATCCAAGGTAATACAAAAGATGTAAAGTTTCCACATCTTTTATGACTGAAATAGTACTCCAAGTGTACATGCACTATAGTTAATCCATTCCTGGGTTTATGGATTCATCAGTTTTTTTGACATCATTATGGTTGTGAATTGTGCAGCTATATATATATTCAAATGCAAATGTCCTTGTGATAAAATTATTATTTTTCTTCTGGGTAAATACGTATTAATGGGATTTCAGGATCAAAAGGAAAATATACTTTTAGCTATTTGAGGATTCTCCATACTTCCTTCCAAAAAGCTGTATTAGTTTGCAATCAAACCAAAAGCATATAAAAGTGTTCCTTGCTTTCCACACCACGATCTATTGCTTTGGGACTTTGTGATGTGGGCTATTCTCTTAATGTGCTGAGAGAACTGGATAACCACATGTAAAAGACTGAAACTGGACCTGCACCTCTCACAGCTTATAAAAATTAACTTTCATGGGCAGTGCCTGTGGCTCAAATGAGCAGGGCACCGGCCCCATATGCTGGAGGTGGCGGGTTCAAACCCAGCCCCAGCCAAAAAAAAAAAAAAAAAAAATTAACTTTCATAGGATAAAAGATGTGAAATGAAAAAAAAAAAAAAAATTATCTAGAAGAAAGTGTGTAGTAAAATTCTAAATGATACTGGCCTTGGAAATGATTTTATGATGACTTGATTGGCAATCCAGCAACAACAAAAATAAATAGGACCTGATCAAGCTAGAAAGTTTCTATACAGCTAAAGACACAATCAACAAAGACAACCTTCAGAATGGGAGAAGATCACATACAACAAATCTGAAAAAGTGCTAGTAATCAGAATCTACAAATAAACTCAAGCAAATCAATAAGAGTGAATAATCCAATCTCATTAATCATTGGGCAAGAGTCATGAACAGAACTTTCTCCCAAGAAGACACATGAATGGCCAATAAACAATAAAAATGCTCATCATCCCTAATCACTGGGGAAATTTCTACATCTTTGTATTAGGTTGTTTCAAAAGTTTTGTCCGTTTTACTGTCATGTGTTTTTGTAGCTCCGTATCTCAATAAATATTTATTCTACTGTGTCATGATATAGACTGGTTGATGGAGAATTTTGTACTCTATACATTGATGCTGTTCATTTTTTTCTACTTTTAATTTTTTTTATTCTTTTCAGCCTATTACTACATGATGTCATTAAGCGATTTCCAGCCAATTTTTCTCTACGAATTCAAATTGAACCAAAGCACTGCAGAAACAGCCCAAAAATTAACCAGGTATTTGGCAATGATAGTGTTAATGAACGCACTGTTTGACGCTGGTTTGCGAAATTTCATTCCAGAAATTTTAGCCTCGAAGATGAGCCCCGAAGTGGTTGATCTAGAGTAATCCAGGACAAGGATTTGAGGACCCTGGCGGAGACTGACCCATCACAAACGGTGCATGAGATGGCAGAAGAACTGGGTTTCAGCTCCCATGCAGTTTTTGATGGTTTAAAATGTATTGGAAAGGTCAAAAAGCTCGAAAAGTGGGTGCCCCACAATTTAAACGATCAGCAGAAATTGTCACGTTTCGAGGTTTGTTCTTCATTGCTTTTGCGCAACCAAAGCGATCCTTTTTTGGATCGTATTGTCACGTGTGATGAAAAGTGGATTCTCTACAACAATAGGAAACATTCAGGACAGTGGTTGGACACTGATGAGCCACCCAGGCACTTCCCAAAGGTGAAACCCCACCAAAAAAAGGTCATGGTTACTGTATGGTGGTCAGCAGCTGGTGTGATTCACTATAACTTTCTGCAACCAGGCCAAACCATCACAGCAGAGTCCTATTGTGAGGAAATCGACGAAATGTACTGAAAATTGCGTCAGCAGCAGCCAGCACTGATCAACAGAAGAGGTCTGATCCTGCTCCATGACAACGCCCGGCCGCACGTCTCACAAATCACCGTCCGAAAATTAAAGGAATTGAGCGCTGAAGTTCTGCCCCACCCACCATACTTTCCAGACCTCTTGCCAACTGACTACCATTTTTTCAAGCACTTTGATAACTTTCTCACCGGTAGAACCTTTGCCAATCAGGACCTAGCAAAAACGACCTTCGTTGACTTCATTGAATCCCGAGCACCCAATTTTTATGCCGACGGAATTAATCGACTTGTATTACGTTGGCAAAAGTGCACTGATTCAAATGGTACTTATTTTGATTAAATTGAATAAATATTCACAGATATATTACAGTTTAAAGTAGACTCATAAAAACGGACAAAACTTTTGAAATGACGTAATAACTCTCTAGCAGTGAATCCAAACCAAAATGAAATCTTTGAAATATCAGAAGAAGGTTTTAAAGTCTTGAATATAAAAAAAGCTCAATGATATCCAGAGAAAGTTGAAAGCCAACATGACGAAATATGAATGAATTCAGGATATGAATGAAAAATTGTCTACAGAGATAGCTACTTTAAAAAATAAGAAACTGGGGCGGCACCTGTGGCTCAGTGAGTAGGGCCCCAGCCCCATATACTGAGGGTGGTGGGTTCAAACCTAGCCCTGGCCAAACTGCAACAACAAAAAAAATAGCCAGGCGTTGTGGCAGGTGCCTGTAATCCCAGCTACTCAGGAGGCTGAGGCAAGAGAATCATTTAAGCCCAGGAGTTGGAGGTTGGTGTGAACAGTGTGATGACGTGGCACTCTACCAAGGGCAATAAAGTTAGACTCTGTCTCTACCAAAAAAAAAAAAAAAGAAAGAAAGAAAGAAAGAAAGAAAGAAAGAAAGAAAGAAAGAAAGAAAGAAAGAAAAGAAACTGGCTCAGTGTCTGTAGCTCAGCAGCTAGGTCGCCAGCCACATACACCAGAGCTGGTGGGTTCTAATCTAGCCCGGGCCTGCCAAATAACAATGACAAGTACAACCAAAAAATAGCTGGGCATTGTGGGGGGTACCTGTTGTTCCAACTACTTGGGAGGCTGAAGCAAGAGAATCCCTTAAGCCCAAGAGTTTGAGGTTGCTGTGAGCTGTGACACTATGGCACTCTACCATGGGCAACATAGTGAGACTTTGTCTCAAAAACAAACAAAACAAACAAACAAAAAAACCTAAAAAATAAGAAACTTCTAGAAATGAAAAATTCATTTAGGGAATTATGAAATGTAATGGAAAGTTTTAACAATAGACTGGCCCAAGCAGAAGAAAGAATTTCAGAGCTTGAAGACAAGTTTTTCAAATTAACCCAGACAAAAATATCAAGAATTTGGGCAGCACCTGTGTCTCAGTGGGTAGGATACTGGCCCCATATACCGAGGGTGGCGGGTTCCGACCTGGTCCTGGCCAAACTGCAACAAAAAAATAGCTGGGTGTTGTGGTGGTCCCAGCTACTTGGGAGGCTGAGGCAAGAGAATCGCCTAAGCCTAAGAGTTGCAGGTTGCTGTGAGTTGTGATGCCACAGCACTCTGAGGGTGATAAAGTGAGACTGTCTCTAAAAAGGAAAAATATATATATAAAGAATTTAAAAATGATCAGAGCCTTTGAGAAATATGGGATTATGTAAAGTATCCAAACCCATGAGTCATATGTGTTCCTGAGGGAGAAGAGACAGTAAAATATTCGGGAAACTTATATGAGAGAATAATTGAGGCAAATTTCCCTGGTCCCGCTACAGATTTAGACATCTCAGTATAAGAAGCTCAACAAACTTCTGAGAGATTCCCTGCAAAATGGACTTTGCCAAGACAGATGGTCAGACTACCTGAAGTCAGTGTGAAGGAAAGAATCCTAAGAGCAGCAACACAAAAGCATCTAATCACCAGAACAGCAGCAAAATTCTCAGCAGAAGCTTTATAAACCAGAAGGAATTGGGGCCCTATTTTTAGTCTTAAAATACCTTTCAGCCAAGAATCTTGCATCCTGCTGAATTAAGTTTCACAAATGAATGAGAAGTAATGTTTTTCCTCAGATGGCCAAGGGGAGTACTTCAAAGTATCATCCATAGTGATATTCAGCAGTGAGGTATGTAGCATTTTTCCTAGGATGAGTTCCTGAACTTAATTGTCAGACCTTGTATGACAACAGCTCTAATGTCCATTCCAGGAAGAGTTCTGAAGGAACTAAGAAACTTTCACTCCAAAATCTGATTCCTTGGTATAAAGATTATTTTGAATTAAAAGCTATTCATAATCAGGAAACTCTGAACAAGACTTTCCTCTATCTACATAAAATCTTAAAGGGCTGCTGGACTTCTTATCACATGCTATGGGCAGTGCTCATAGCCTAGTGGGTAGGGCACCAGCCACATACACTGAGGCTAGAGGGTTTGAACCCAGCCCAGGCCAGCTAAACAATGACAACTGCAGCCAAGAAATAGCCAAGCATTGTGGCAGGTGCCTATAGTCCCAGCTACTTGGGAGGCTGAGGCAAGAGAATCACTTTTAAGCCCAAGAATTAGAGGTTGCTGTGAACTGTGACGCCACAGTACTCTATTGAGGGCAACATAGTGACACGGTCTCAAAAAAAAAAAAAAAAAAAAGCCACCACATGCTAATAGACCTGGTCCTAAGATCATTTGAAGCACAACACCGGTCTCTCAGGTTATTTTTATTTTATTTATTTATTCTAGAGACAGAGTCTCATTTTGTCACCCTCAGTAGAGTGCCTTGGTGTTGCAGCTCACAGCAACCTTCACCTCTTGGGCTTAGGTGATTCTCTTGCCTCAGCCTCCCGAGTAGCTTGGACTACAGGTGCCTGCCACAATGCCTGGCTACTTTTTGTTGCAGTTTGGCTAGGGCTGGGTTTGAACCTGCCACCCTCGGTATAGGGGGCCGCCACCCTATTTTATTTTTTTTGAGACAGAGTCTCAATATGTTGCCCTTGGTAGAGTGCCATGGCGTCACAGCTCATAGCAACCTCAAACTCTTTTTTTAATATATACTTATTAAGTGCCAAGCCCAAATTCTATTTTTTTTGTTACAGTTTTTGGCTGGGGCTGGGTTTGAACCCACCACGTCTGGTACATGGGACCAGCACCCTACTCCTTGAGCCATAGGCACCTCCCAACCTCAAACTCTTGGGCTTAAGTGATTCTCTTGCCTCAGCCTCCCAAGTAGCTGGGACTACAGGCTCCCGCCACAGTGCCCGGCTATTTTTTGGTTGTAGTCGTCATTGTTGTTTGGCAGGCCTGGACTGGATTCAAACCCGCCAGCTCCAGTGTATGTGGCTGATACCCTAGCCGCTGTGCCACAGGCGTGGAGCCTCTCTCAGGTTAATTTACTAATCAGTTTCCTTCCATCTACCTATCCCCCCCTTAGCAACCACTTGCTGCACGTATACTTTCCGGTTTTTCTCTCCCCCTTCTAAAAGGCATCTTTAAAAGCCACTGACTATCGCTGAAACTTGGGGAAATCATTCTTAGGGTTCCCCCCTTGCCCATGGTTTTTTGAAATAAACCTTTTTCTTATTAATCAACTATTACTATGAGTTTATCTTTTTAGTGAACCAGGCTAGGGGAAAAAGGTAAATTTCCCAGAGACTCCCCTTCAGTTCCAAAATAGCTTTGAAGGATAGACTAGGTGCTGGCATCTGTGCATAGCTACTTTGAAGGTGACCATAGTGATATTCAGCAATGACCTATGTAGTACTTTTTCTAGGATGAGTCAGCGAACTTAATTGTCTGACTTCATATAACTACGCGGAACCAACTGATCTTCGACAAAGCAAACAAAAACATGTGCTGGGGAAGGGGTACCCTTTTCAATAAATGGTACTGGAAAGATTGAATAGCCACATGTGGAAGAGTAAGGCTGGATCCCTACCCTTCATCATATATACAAAAATTAACTCAAGATGGATTAAAGACTTAAATGTAAGACCTGACACCATAAGAATTCTGGAAATCTTAGGAATAATTCTTCTGGACTTTGGGCTAGGCAAAGGATTTATGACTAAGACCTCAGAAACAAATGCAACAAAACCAAAACTAAATGGGGCGGCGCCTGTGGCTTAGTGGGTAGGGCGCCGGCCCCATATACCAAGAGTGGTGGGTTCAAACTCAGCCCTGGCCAAATTGCAACAAAAAAATAGCTGGGCGTTGTGGCGGGCACCTGTAATCTCAGCTACTAGGGAGGCTGAGGCAAGAGAATCGCCTAAGCCCAAGAACTTGGATGCTGCTGTGAGCTGTGACAGCATAGCACTCTACCAAGGGTTAATAAGTGAAACTCTGTCTCAAAATAATAAATAAAATAAACAAATGGGACTTACCCTATATACTCGAGTATAAGCCGAGTTTTTTCGGCACAAAATTTTTGGCGAAAAACCCGAACTCGGCACAAATTTTTTGCCGAAAAAACACAGCTTATAATTGTGTATATATGGTTATTTAACC
>CAUYPK010134934.1:0-18231 GCA_963574355.1 Loris lydekkerianus
ATAGTCAAAGGATACAAAGTAGTAGATATGTAGGATGACAAAGTCAAGAAAACTAATGAACATATAGCTTTCACATGAAGGCTATAACCCAACTATAGCACAAGACTATGAGGAAAGGGCCAAGGAAGGGGAAGGGAGGGGTGGGTGGAGGAAGGGTGATGGGTTGGGCCACATCTATGGTGCATATTTTTATCTATAATAAAAAAAAAAAAAAAGAGTAAAACCGTCGAGGGAATAGACACTTTATCCCCATTGGTGAGAATACACATCAGCACCATTGGTGAGGCAGGGGTTGAGCATTTGACTCCATTACTATTTGTTTGTTTGACTATTTATTTATGTAAATAATAAGTAAATACATTTATTTATTTATTTATTAAATAAATTTACTTAAATAAATAAATAAATAGTCAGAACAAACGGTTCAGAGACCCCTGCAGGAGCAGGCTAGGGGACTGTGGAACTTTGCCTAAAATCCAAACTTTGTTTGCTTCCTTGTCTTTCCTTTGTGGGTTTCTCCTGCAGGTAGTTTCCTGCTAAAGCAATTGCACTTGAACCCTCCTATCAGGGCCACCTTTAAAGAAATCCACCCGGGACACTAATTCTTGTAAGTTTAAACTCAAAACCAGAAACAAAAAGCATAGCCATCATTGATCCAAGACCACCTGTAGAAAGGTCCTGTTCCAAGTTGACACAAAACAGGATAATGCTGATTGTAGCTGATGTGATGACAGTTAACCTACAGCTCCAACTAAAGTAATACTCAGAATCTGATTGTTTATTGAAAGATGCATTATTTTCTCTTGCTCACATGTATACGACCAGTAGGTTTCACTTAAGAAATCAAGTCCTCTTAGTTACATTTACCCTTGCAATTATTAACATCTGTACAGTCAAGAAAAGTACCACGGGCTCTTTGATTTCTCATAGATATCTTTTTTGTACAGAGTGGAATTGCTGTTGTAGTTCAATCTGAAGTAATTTTGCAAATCTAAAGAGAGATATTGTATTCTTTCTCGGGATCTCACAGGGTTGTATGGAGGCTAAATGAGGTAAGTACAAACCTAACCAGCCGTGTGCCTCACAGTTTGCACACAAGCAATTAGTCACCTGTCTTCATTCGGAAGCTTTGGCCCATGAGAATATTCTAACTCCATGATTTTCAGAGTGTGCCCTTATATCAGAATACCTGAAGCTGCCTGGGCTCCATCCTTCTGGATGAGAATTTCTTGGAAAGACACAAAAATCTGCATTTTGAATGCCCTGTTTGGACTTTATGCATTCTGAAGTTTTAAAAATTACCTTGTATGGTCCTGTGTTTTTCCACTAGGGTAGCTGTGAGCATAGGAGTGTGTTCATAAGTACTATTGTGTGCCAAGTTGATAGAAACTCAAGTAGAACTAATTTAAGCTAAAGGGAAAAAAGATTTGCGGATTTGTTAGTTCACAAAATTAAAAATCCAAAGGGTAGGTTTAGACTTGGCTCAGTCCGGGGACACAAATGCCACCTTTAAGATTCTGTCTCTCCCCTCCGTCTCCTCGTTCTCTCAGAACCTCAAATCCACAAGCTCCCTCACGTGGTAAAGTGATAGTCACCAGAAACACTGTCTTTACCTTGTCTTTTCAAAGATTAGAGCACATTTCTTTCTTGGTATTTTCAGCAAAAGTCAGTGAGAGATACACGACTGGTCCCACATGGATCTCGTGCCAGCTCTGAACCTGTCACTGACCAGAAGGTACCAATAGCTCCTGACAGGTGAGACATGAGTTGTGTGTCCACGATTATGGTAGAAATTTGTGTCAACTCCACCTACATCAGACAAAATGAGTTTCCCCAAGAAATAAGTGTCCTGCTGCCAGCAGAAAAGGAAAGAGCTGTTTTTTTGTTTTGAGACAGTCTCAAGCTGTTACCCCGGGTAGAGGGCCGTGGCATCACAGTTCACAGCAACTTCAAACTCTTGGGCTATAGCAATTCTCTTGCCTCAGCCTCCCAAGTAGCTGGGACTACAGGTGCCCGCCACTACTCCTGACTGTTCTTTTGTTGCAATTGTCCCCGTTGTTTAGCAGGCCCGGGCCGGGTTCAAACTCACCAGCCTCAGGGTAACCACTGAGCTATGGGCACCAGAAGAGCTGTTTTTAAACAAGAGGACATCAAGTTCACTAGATCCAGAATGCTCTTTAAAAGCCTATCAATGCCCCATGAGTCTGTAGGAAAATGACTGTCATCAGTAGTGAGGAAGGGTCGTGTGTGTCCCTTTGTTTTTCAGTGATAATACAGTGAAGCTTGTGCGTGTGGCTGTCTGTGTATCTAACTGTAAGGTGGTAGCCTTTTTGTTTTTGGCAATGAAGAAAAGCAGTTGTAGTAAACCCCAAGATTCATCCTAAACAGACTCAAGATTGTCTCAAAATCACTGATCCGTCCTCACTGGAGATTTTCAGTCTTGCCTCTCCTGTCTGGGGTGAAGTAAAAATGACAGTACAGTGTGAAAGGCTGGGGGTTCGCTGGGGGTTAATCTTCTGTAAACCTGTTAGTCTGAGAATGCAAACCTGCACTGTCACCACTTAACAGATAGTGCAAAGGTTGGCATTCGAGGGGACTTCAGGAAAACGTGTCTGTTTATCCTCCAGGGAGACATCCAATTAGTGTAACATCTAGCATGCCAACGTGCTGACAGGAACAGGGCCAAACGGCAGACTTGTTGAAAAGGAGAAAACCAATTGTAACACAGATGATTTTGTTGTTGAAAAAGTATTGTACGTCTGTTGGTACAGTGAGCTTCTCCTTTGATATTTGTCAACAGAGAAGAATATCTTTCCTGAACTGAAAAACAATCTAGCCTATCTATATTTGCTTGTTCATATCAATGCTAGGGAGGATGAGGAGGAAGAGACATCCACAAAAAAAATCCAGCGTCATCCTGCACAACTAGCTTACCCGGAATTGTAACACTCCTACCACTGGAGCGAAGACCAACTGAGGTGAAACCCAAAAGGACTTGGAATCTAATTTGAAAAGTCCAACATGGGAAAAGTTGCTGAGAGCAGGTCCTGGCTGTGCCTTCTGTGGCGAGTTTGCTGCCTCAGCGTGTCATGCATAAAGAACAAAATACCAACTCATTTAATAACATGCTTAACTGCCTGCACGTACACGGGAGATCATGTTTGCCAATTAAAAAATAACTGAATCTCAAGTGCAGGTACACAAGCCAATTTTCTTAGACCAGATAACTAGAAGAAATCTGTAGTTCTTAGCATATTGTCTAGAGCATTAAAAAAAATGTTGCAACAAGGATAGCAATGATTTGAACATCACCACCACATTTCAGGAAGGAGCGTTGCAAGGGAGGACGTAGGAGAGGACGCGCACCTTATAGGACAGTGCCCCCCACACACGTCCTTCACCTGCCAGTCAGCCACAGGCCTCCTCGGGGTGACCTTATGGATTTCATCTTGCACAGTATTTAAACCCTCACCGGGTGGGATTATTATTCTGACTCGCTTTGTTTGCCCTCAGTGCTTTTTAAGGTACCCCATTCCACAGAACGAGCTCCCTCTCTCTTATGAATAGAATCAGGTGTTCAAACTCAGTATTCAAAAGTTATCTATTAGGGCATCCACCGTGTGCCACATACTGGATTGGGCACCTAAAATAAAGCAGTTCAAAAAACAAAGAAGTCCTATTCTCATGCAGTTTATATTCTAGAACTGTACTGTCCAATGTGGCACCTGGGAGCGACTTGACCTATTGAAAAGTGACTTGTCCAAGTTGAGAAATGCTGTTAACGTAAGCTAAACACAGGGTTTCTAATACTTGTCACTAAAAAAGGAATGGAAAGTATGCCTATTTTTAAATATTGATCACATATTGAAATAATATTTGGATAGTACTGAGTCAAGTAGAACATGTTATAAAATTAATTCTGCCTGTTTCTTTTTACTTAGCGAAGTTACTAGAAAATTGAAACACAGGGCTCACATTTTATTTCTGTTGGACTATGCTGTTATAGAGTAATTGTTCTCAAATAGTGGGGATCTCCTTCTCTCTCTCAGGGGACACTGGACAAATACAAGCTAATCCTTTCTTTTTATTGCTCTGACATCTACATTACTCGAGGTCTACATTTACAGAGCCAATCTTTGAGAAGTTGTTAGGCACCACACCTGGAATTGAGGAAGCTGCCCCCACATAGTGGCTAAATTTCTCTAGACTTGGGTCATTTTATGTAGCCCACAGTTTTACTTAGGGTGTGTGTATTGAACAAATCGTCTTAAGGAAGAAAGTGTGGAAGAAAAATAAATCACTGGTTATAAACAAATGTGATACATAATTTCGAGCAAAATTTAAAGATATAAAAAGTTGTTGGAATATTGTGGAATTTTCCTTCTCTTTTTCCTGTTACTACCTTTTTAACTTAATACGATCAAAATCTCTGTTCTCACATTAAAAAACATTTTATTCAGGAATATGGAAACATTGAGAAAAGAGCAAAAATATAGTATCCTACTTAAATAATTAGTAAGCAATTATTCAAAGAACCATTACCTAGGTCAAGAACAGCGCACTCTTCCTTGAGTTAGGTGATATCTCAAAGTGGTTTTGAATTGCATTTCTCTGATGATTAAAGATTATGAGCATTTTTTCATGTGTCTGTAGGCCGTGTGCCTGTCTTCTTCAGAGAAGCTTCTGTTCAAATCTCTTGTCCAATGAAACGGGATCACTTGTTCTTTTTTTTTTTTTTTTTTAATTAGTTTGAGTTATCTGTGGATTCTAGTTATCAAAACTAAAGATGTTGGTGTGGATGTGGAGAGAAGGGAACACTTCTACACTGCTGGTGGGAATGCAAGCTAATACTTTCCTTTTGGAAAGAAGTTTGGAGAACACTTAGGGAACTAAAAGTAGACCTGCCATTTGATCCTGCAATTCCTCCACTAGGTATATATCCAGATGACCAAAAATCATTTTACAACAAAGATTTGCACCAGAATGTTTATTGCAGCCCAACTCATAATTGCCAAGTCATGGAAGCAGCCCAAGGGCTCATCAACCCATGAATAGATTAACAAATTGTGGTATATGTATGCCATGGAATACTATTCAGCCATAAAAAGGATGGAGACTTTACTTCTTTCATGTTTATGTGGATGGAGCTGGAACATATTCTTCTTAGTAAAGTATCTCAGTAATGGAAGAAATAGTATCCAATGTACTCAGTACTATTATGAAACCAATATATAATCACTCACACTTTCATATGAATGATAAAACACAACTATAGCCCAGAAAGAAGGAGGAAAGAGGAGGGGGAGGAGGGAGGGAGGAGACCAGGTGCAGGGAGGATAATTGGTGGGACCTCGGCTATTGTGCATTTGAACCTGTCAAATCTAATAAGAGTGGAGTATAAATGTCTTAACACAACAAATAATTGAGGTGAAGGCTCTGTTAACCAGTTTGATGTAAGCATTCCAAAATGTATATAAAATCAGTACATTGTACCCCATAAATGCACTAATGTATACAGTTATGATTTACTAAAAAAACTTTAAAGAAACAAAAAAAGAATAGTCATGGTTAAAGGGAAAAAAAAAAAGATGTCTTTTTGAACTGTTTTTCAATATGAAACATTTTTAATCCTATCAGTTTTCCCTCAAAATGGATCTGAATAAAACTCCTGTCTCCTAAAAAAAAAAAAAAAAGGATAGCACACTCTCCGTACCCCAGAGTTACATCCCCACGAGGCTCCCTCCCTCCCCTAGGGTTTTCAGGCAACTCCTTCTTGCCTGCCTGTATAGCTTACGGCCTCTAGATCTATCCCCAGATCATGCAGCTCCCCTGTGCCCCCTCTTGAGCCTTATATAAACGTGCTCATGCTGTGTGTGTGCTTTCGAATCCTGCTTCTTTTGCTCACTGTTATGTTCCCTTTATTTTAGTCGGACTATATAAGGTGCATACGTCTAGGTTACACTGTTTGCGTTTGTTGGAGAAGTCCAAGTTTTTTGTTGGTCCTTCCCCCGGGAGGTGCGCCGTACACCCCTGCTTGTACCTGTTAGGTGGGAGCTTACTAAGCCCCTCCCCCCTTCTTGACTTTCATCGTGTTTTTCTCTCCTGTGGGTGTGTAGTTGTTCCCCTACTAGTTTCATAGTATTGAGCACATGGGGTACTTGCATTTGCATTCTTGAGATACTTTACTAAGGAGAATGTTCTTCAACTCTGTCCAGATAAATACAAAAGATGTAAAGTCTCCATCTTTTTATGGCTGAATACTATTCCATGGTATACATATTCCACAGTATAAAAAGTACAAAGTATAAACCATTTTACGTCACACTGGTCAACATAGCCTTCACCTCACTTAATTATTTGTTGTGTTAAGACATTTATACTCCATATTCCATCCACGGGTTGATGGGCACTTGGGTTGTCTCCACATCTTTGCAATTGTGAATTGAGCTGCTGTAAACATTTGAGTACCAATGTCCTTAGGTAAAAATGATATTTTCTCTTCTGGGTAGATAACTAGCAAGGGAGCTTCTTGAAGATTCTCCAGACTTCCTTCCCAAAAGGCTGTATTAGTTTGTATGCCCACAAGCAGGGTGTAAGTGTTCCCTTCTCTCTGCACCCAGGCAAGCTCCCCCAAGTTTGGGGACTTTGTAATGTGGGCAGTTCTCACTGGGGTTAGGTGATTATTATGTTCTTTAGATTCATCCTCTCGGGTGCATGTAGCTCGACTGTGTTTATTTTCACTGCTCTATAGTGTTCTATCACCTGAATATACAGTGTATTTGTCCATTCAGGCTGTTTCCATTTGGGGGCTATCTTGAACAATGTTCCTATGAACATTCTGGGACATGAATCTTGAGCTCATGTGCACAGGTTTCTCTAGGGTGGGACCTCACCAATTTTAATCCAAAAATATCTGCAAAACCTTAACTCTATCTATATATATATGCCTGAAGCTGAATAAAAACAACTCATCTTAATCTATTACAGCCCCAAAGCTTGCTGCATGCGTTTAGAAGTTCCTTCCAGCTTCAAGTTCTCAGCATCCAGTGCTATTTGAGAGCAAAGCCTTAGGGACTATCCTCTTAACTCTCCCCTTCCTTCCCCTTTCTTTGCACAAAGGAGGACAGGGACTTTCCCACTCATGGACTTGGACCTGTTCTTGTGTTTCCTTCACGTTGCTCACCAGGGTAATTTAGCCAGGAGGAAAATCTGACCCACCCTTAAAACCCTTTTCTGGTTCCCCATTACTGTCGGGACAGAGTTCCAGATCCTAAGGCGGCTTCTGTGAGCTCCACTCTGTGCTCATACAGAGCCCTGCATGTCCTCTTCGGCTGTCTGCCTGTGCTCCATGGTTCTGCTTCTCTGGAAAACCCAGACTAACACATTTGGTAAGTGCCAAATAAATATTTATTGAACTGAACTGAAATCCACACTTGAACTTGGCTCAGACTGGGAGAGCCTCACAGTGTAATGCCAGGGAGCTGCTCGCACTCTGTTGCAAATGACTGTGCTGTTGATGGCGCCTCCTAGAGTTGTGCCATATGGAAACCCTTCTAACCTTCACCTGCCATTCCTCTTGCCCCAGTTGTCTAACCAAGGGAAACTTTCCTCAATGTTACCGACTTCTCTCCCTGAGCTCTGAAATCTAGAGTTGCTGTCCAAAGTTAATTAGAATCAAGCACTTTAAAACCACCTAATATTACTCTGGTGAGTAACCACATCCTTAAAGGACTATTTCCTTCTTAATCTCAGTTAATAGAATCTATTTTCAGCAGAATACAGCTTGGTATTTATATAGATATGCAGTTTATATTTAATAATTCAGAATCTTCCTGTACCTCAGGATCATCTTTCAGAATATAAAGCAGTGATTTCCAACCTGTGTGCCATGACAGCATCTTAGGTATGATGAGGAAATTTTTAAAGATCATTAATTAAATTATTTTGAAAGAAGTTCAAAGCATGGTAAGTATATTCTGTTTTGCTCTTTTTTGTAATCAATATAATTTAAATGTGCTGCGAGATAAAAAGGTAGAAAAACACTGATATAAAGGAATCAACAAATAATCCTCCAAGTAAAATACAGGATATTAGATTAAAACTTCGCAAGCTGGACAGATATGTACCAAACATTCTCTTTTCAAATATTTGATATGCTTAATTTTGTTTCTTGTGTACTTCTACCTTAAAAGTCACATGTATTCCAGTTAGCTAAATATTTTAGCTAGTTGGGGACATAAAACAAAGATTGTACAGTAGTTTGCAGAGAAAAGTATGGAAAAAGAGGTGACATATGTGGGACATCCTCCCCTGTTCTCCCTCCAGCCACAGCTGCAGCAAACCTCATATACTGATCCCAGCACTCATGTCCTGTGAAACCAGAAGAGCCTCAAAGGCCTTTCCAGGGTGGTACTCCAAGTCAAATTGATCCAAGAGGTGAAGCACATTTGCCATTTCAGATTAAAAATGTGCCAAGAAATGTTTAAGAAAGGTTCATCTCTTATTTTTCTAAATTGGATGGGCATATAGTCTAATTGGTACGAAGGCCGGCCCTAATGTCAGTGTGAAACTGAATGTTTCCTCCCACACTGGCACTGATTTCCCCCCAAAGGTCTTCCTGCTTTCTTCAGCCTGCAGTGACTTTCCTCTTCTCTGATTGTTGATGGTCTTTAGAATTCATGCCAGACACTTCAGTGTCCAATTAGTTTGCTGAGGTCCTTGGTAACAGTGGCTGGCAGAGTCGTGACTTGTGCTGAACACAGCAGATGATGAACACATCATAGATCCCTCTTTGGATTGGTGATGTAGACAGAGATGATAGCGGAAAGAGATAAGCCTCAAAGAAAAAAAATATGAATAGGGGCGGCACCTGTGGCTCAAAGGAGTAGAGCGCCAGCCCCATATACTGGAGGTGGTGGGTTCAAACCCAACCCTGGCCAAAAAGAAAATGCAAAAAAAAAAAGTGTGTTTGTGTGTATATATATATACATATATATGTATATATAAAGTTTATATATATATATATATACATATATATGTATATATAAAGTTTATATATATATATATAAAACAAAAGCCTGTAGAAGAGAGAATAAACCAAAACAATAGCAAAGTATTTTCCTACCCTTTCAAGTCCAACATCTTCAAACCATTTACAGTCTGAGAACACACCACCCACCTCAAAGTCAAAAGATATTGACTGGGTTTAATAATTTAATATTTCAAGTAACCTTTCCATACCTCATGTCCAATGAGATTATTAATGCTGACTCTTTGTAATGTTTGTTCACTCTAGTGAATTTTTCTCCATCTGAAATTCCTTTCTAAAATTCTTTTCCTACATGTCTCGAATTTACCCATAGCCTGCAAAGCCAACTCAGGTTTCCCTTTGCCATGAAACCTCTCTTGGAAAACAAAAACAAAAACAAAAGCCTGTCTTGACTTGTGGGATTGTAACACTCTCATTCTGGATGTCCACGGCACGTTTTTATGTTTTTTTGGGGGTTTTTTTTTTTGTTTTTTTTTTTTTTTTAATGTCACATTTAAACTTGTATCCACCACATGTAAGCTCTTGCAGGTCTGCCAGGCGTCTGAGTGAGAATCCCACCTCTGCCATTTATTGCTTAAGGGACTCAGGCAAAGCTTATCTTCTTTAGGCCTCGTTCTCTTATCTGTAAAATGGACAAAAAATATCACCCAACACAGATTTTACAAAAACTAAGTAAAACAATGAATACAGAACACTTCATAGCTATGCACACCGAAAACACTTATTTAAATGTTATCATTGTTGTCACATACTCTGACTACAGAACAGACCTTTAAGAATATGTTGTGTCCCCTAATGAACTTTAAGCATCTCAATGGCATCCGCATCTGTATCAGTTAGTGTCTGTTAGATAACAAGTTGTCCCAAAATTCAGTGGCTTAAAACAACACCAATCATTTAGCTTAGTGGTGCTTAAACTTTGGCATGTGTCAGAATCACCTAGAGGGCTTGTTGAAAAAGATCACTGGGCCCACTCCTAAAGTTTGATTCAGTAGTTCTAGGTAAGCTTGCAAATTTGCATTTCTAGCAGTTTTCCACAAGAAGCTGATGCTGTTGGGCTGGAGAATAACATGCTTTGAGAATTACTGTGGCTCGCGATCGTGTGGGGGGCAATGCGGGCTATGCTCAGCTGGGCTGTTCTTCTGGTCTCAGCTGGGTTCACTTAGCCATGCATCTGTAGTTAGTGCTATTTATAGGGGTTGGCCGGGTGCTGGCTAAGTGGCTTTTGTGACTGGGCCATATGTGTCTCGTTGCTTGGTTGATCAGTCGAGATTACTCACACAGTACTCAGAGGATTCCAAAGGAGAGGAAAAACTGCATGACATCCTGAGGTCCAGACCGGCATCTGTTACTTTTGCCACATTCCAATATTCACAACTTGTCCCAAGGCCAGTGCAGACTCAGGGGTGAGGGCGTGGACTCTGTCTCCTGATGGAAGCAGCTGCAAAGCCCTGTGGTGAAAGGGTTTGACTAAAGAGCAGGGAGAAGTCTGTGGCCACCTTGTGATCTGCGGCATCACCCTGGTCCTCACTGGTGGGAAAGAAACTGAATTTTCACATTTTGCAAACAGTATCAAGTCACTCGCACGTTGCAGGGACTGCGGCCGAGTAGTTCCCACTTATTGGCTATGTGATCTTCTCCCTTGAGTGTCGGGGCTTCCAAGTATAAAATGAGGATTATAATTCTCATCTCACAGAGTTGTGGTGAGAATTAAATTGAAGATGCCAGTACCACCTAGAGGTGCTAGAATTTTCTGAGCAGCTTAACCTCTCTACACATCAGTTTCTTCATGTGAAAAATGGATGCAAGTCATCCCCATCTTGTGAAGCTTTGGGGGAGTGATTAGGAATAAAAGGAGGTTAAAGGGACCACAGAGAGGTGGGAGAGAATTGTGACCTTCTGGACAAGAAAGGTGGAAAAGGCCCTGAAGCAAAATGAGGAATTTTAAGTGGATGTGACCTAGTTAACCGGTAAAATATAACTTCTGGTCTGTGACACATGACCTCTAGCCCAAGACATTAAAAAAAAAAAAAAAAAAAAAAGAGGCATGGTGTGGCACCTCACACCTGTAATCCAAATACTTCAGTAGGTCAAGGCAGGTGGATCACCTGAGCTCAGGAGTTGGAGACCAGTGTAAGCCAGAGCTAGACCCCCAACTCTATTTTCTATTTTTTTCTACTTTAAAAATTAGAAAAACCAGCCAGGCACTGTGGCAGGTACTTGTAGTCCCAGCTAGTCAGGAGGCTGAGGCAAGAAGATCGCTGGGACCCAGGAGTTTGAGGTTGCTATGAGATATGACACTATGGCATTCTAGCCTAGCCAGGGTGACAGAGTGAGACTGTCTCAAAAAAAAAAAAAAAAAAAAAAAGATAATGATCCCCTCCATAAAACAAAGATAAGGATCCCCATCACAAAACAATGCAATAATTGTCACAAACCCAAGAGTAACAGACACCTCATACCATCACTCATTAAATAATGGTTAATAATTATTGATACAGAATAAAGAAAACTGGATTTCTGTGACAGTTGAGATAATCCACCACCAGTGAAACCAGAACCGCCCGCCTGTAGGCCTGGAGGAAATCAGAAGGATTCGTACAGATGGATGTGGAAGGGACTGGGATGAAAGTGCTCATGTTGTTGTATTTTGTGTGGTCTCCTCGCAAGGACCCTTTCACTCTCCTGGAAAATCCTGTGTTTACCGATGCTTCTCCTTAAATAAAAATTACAGGCTGGGCACAGTGTAATCACACCTATAATCACACCTGTAACTAACACTCTGGGAAGCCTAGGTGAGTGGTTTGCTTGAGCTCAGAAGTTTGAGACCAGCCTGAATAAGGACGGACTCTGTCTCTACTAAAAATAGAAATACTAGCCAGGCACTGTGGCGGGTGGCTGTAGTCCCAGCTACTTGGGAGGATGAGGCAAGATGTCTTGAGCCCAAGAATTTGAGGTTGCTGTGAGCTAAGATGACGCCATGGCACTCTACCCGGGGCTATAGAGTGAGACTCTGTCTCAAAAAATATAATAAGTAAATAAATAAACAAACAAAATATACACTTCTGTCCTTGCTGTATTGGAGCCCCAGCTGCCTCACTTCCCACTCCACTAGTTTCTTGCTCTCCCTTTGACTCAGCTGAACTTGCTAGCTCTTCTGGGTGAACCAACTAGGTCCACTGAACAGCCAGGTGAATTCTCACCTAACAGCGAGGACCGAATGAGATGGTGTGTGCAAACTGCTTGCCTTCTACAGTGCTCACAATAATGACTAACAGGCATCACATTGCCTAGCACAGTGCCCCGGAACGTCAGTAAATGCTGGGCCCAACTAAGCACTCTGGCTATAGAAATCTCACCTTCTGTTTGGTTTGGTACTAAAACAGCTGTAACAAAAGAAAAAAAAATGCCCCAGGTCAAGAACTCCAGCTGCATAGATGCTGCTCCAGGTGCCAAGCACTGAAAATCTGTCCCTGAAGAAGCCAGATCACCTGTGCAGTCTCACAGTCCTTGCCCGTTGATGTCTCTACCCACTTCTCTTGTACAACTAGCCCGTGGCTCCATTGCCTCCACTGTAGAGTGAAAGTAGGTCACCTCGTTATTTCACATTTTAGAGACAGGTGAGATACCGGAGATAGGGAGGGAGTGGAGCCAATAGCAAGTGAGGAGCGGTGGAGAGCAGGGGGATTCACAAACCTTCCATAACTTCCCTGGAGAGGGGAAGGAGGAAGGAAGAAGAAAGGAGAGAAAAAGAGGAACAGAGGGGGCGGCGCCTGTGGCTTAAAGGAGTAGGGCACCGGCCCCGTATGCCGTAGGTGGCAGGTTCAAACCCAGCCCTGGCCAAAAACTGAAAAAAAAAAAAAAAAAAAAAGGAGGAACAGAGGAAAGAGAAAGGAGGGAAAGAAAGGAAGACAAGAGGAAGGGAAGGAAAGATGGAGAAAAGGTGAAAGGAAGCCTGCAGAGCAGATGGCTGCAGGGCTGGAATGCGCAGACCATCACTAGCGGCTTCTGACCAGAGGCTGGAGACGCTGCATGACCAATCTTTGCTGCCTATTGAATTGCTCAGGGAAGCCACAGCAACTGAGAAGGCCACAGAGTTCGGCTAAAGCTTTCAGAGTGGTCCCTGGGGCCTCCCTCGCTCAGGGTGACTCCCATTTAGGCCTTGTTAATGGGTCCCCTGCCAAGAAGCTCTTGTCCAACTGTGCAGTTGAAAGTGCTTTATTCAAATAATCACCCTCAGAAGCAGAAGGCTCTGGCTGGGAAGGTGAGCTCAGGCTGTGGTTGCATGCAGGCCTGGGCAAGGCAGACTCTCACCTGCCCAGAGGATTTCTCACCCTCCTTCCTCCAGGAGGATGGCAGTGCTGTTCAAACTCAGGGGGGTTTGCTGTGAATGATGCTCACAACGGGGCAGGGACCTTAGTACAAACCTTGATCTGATTTCAGATCAGGTCTGTGATAACAGCAGGGCAGGAGGAAGTTAGGGGCCTCTGGAATGTTCCCCCAGGGAGGCTGGACGCTGTCCTTTTACTAGGGTCAGAATATTATTCACTTCTATGTGCAGGTGCTACTGTAGGAGCTGGGGATGCTGTGGTGAGTACAAGGGCCAGGACTACTCTCAGGAAGCTAAGGTTCCAAGAGGGAGGCTGGGCTAAGTAACCCAATGAGTAATTACAGTGATTTCAGAGTGAAGAAAATAAAGTGATGGGCCAGTGACTGTCCACAGTGGGTCCACAGGGGAGAGCAATACTAGATGGGGGCTCAGGGAAGGCTTCTCCTGGGAAATGATGCTTGAGCTAAAACTTGAGTGTTATGAAGAAGCAAAGATCTGAGGAAGGAGATCCCACATGCATGGGAGAATACTTGCTCCTGAGTTTGGAGCAAGCTTAGCATGTTAGAAGAACAGAAGGTCAATGTGATGAGAGCTTAGTGAATTAACAGGGGATAAAATCAGAGAGGTAGGTCACTGCCTGGCCAGCATCCAAGTGACCCCCAGTGACCTCTGCCTCCTGGCGTTCACATCTTTGTATAAACAATGAACAGGGCTGACCTGGGTAACCAATAGGATACTGGAGAAATAACAGTGTGTGACTTCTGAAACTGGGTCATAGGAAAACATTGCACATTCCACTTGTTGCTCTCTCAGTCCACTTGCTCTTGGCAAAGCCAATCACCATGTCATGAGAGAAGTCCAGTCCATCAGTCCTATGGGAAGGTCCATATGGTGAGGAACTGAGGCCTCCTGCCAACAGCCAGCACCAATCTTCCAGCCATGTGAGCCACTGTGCCACATGGAAGTGTGTCCTCTACCCCCCAGCAAGCCCTGGACAACTGCAGCCCCAGCTGACACCTTAAGCTTAACTACAACCATCCAAGACCATGAGCTTGGACTATCCCAATGAGTTGTTCTCACATTCCTGAACAGAACCCGCACGAGATAATAAAAGTTTATTGTATTCTTCAAGCCCCTATATTTTGGGGATTGTTTGTTACACAGCAATAGATAACTAACACAATCATGGAAGGTCCATGGTAAGAAAGAAGTATGAGTTTTATTTTTGGCACCAGTAAAGGATTCTAAATGGGAAAATGACAAATGATTCATGTTCACACAGAGCACTCCAGCACTCCCTGTAAGGGGGCTGCAGGAAGGCAAGAGAGACCAAGGTATGGGAAGGATTCCTATTGCCAGACTTCCTTCCAGCTGTTTGAAAATGCTCTTTAATTTCCTTCCAACCACCCAATCACAGTTTTGCAGTTCCTAATGAGAGATGGGATAGTTCTGAAATCTAGAAATGTGGGAAGTACTATAAAGCATCCTGCCTTGCTGTTGCTTCTCCACTTCCACGGTTGTGGTCACCAAGCATTTCCAGCTTGCCCCATGAGAGCACCCTTGTGATTGGGTGGCGGCATGTTGTTGCCAAAGTTTATTTCTATGCCTAGTTCTTGATTTCAGAGAATCAAAGAATGAACCCACAGGCATGCATGCAGATAAGGGACAGGAAGAGTTTACTGACAGGGAGATGAATGGCGTAGGAAAGAAGAGCAACATAACTGTGTGCTGTGGAAGTGGGAAGTCCTCAAGGGTCCTTTGTCTATGGGTTCATAGACGGCCTGTGAGCAAGGGGGTCTTGGGAATGTATACCACACTTTGCCAGAGCCAACAGACAGAAAAGCATCCCGCCCATGTTGATTAGCAAATAATGAGGTCTTCACAGTCCCTGTCCCAAGAGAAGCAGCAGGGTGTGCTTTTCACTCCAGTGGGTACCACCCAGATGAGATCAGGCTGCTTTTCTCTGATCTTGCTTGAGTCCAGAGAATGTTGCCTGGAAAGGCCTTTTCTAGACCCCAGGCCTAGAAAATGGGATCTCCTGCCCAGCTCTGAATGGGGGAACCCTGTATCTCTGTGACTAACTTTGAAAAGTGAATTTCTGTGAGCCAGAGCATTGCATTGTCAACTGAAGACCATCCAGAGCCATCTTCCTTCATCAGTGCACATATAAGTTGATGGCTGCTCCATTAGTCTGGACCCCTGAGTAACCAAGCGTGGACACATATGAACATGTATGAGAAATAAACCTGGTATTCACACTTTTGTGTAAACAATGAACAAAGCAGACCTGGGTAACTAAAGTCAGCCCTGTTCATTGTGTTTTAAGCTATTGAGATGTTTTATGTTTTAAGTTGTTGACATGATTTGGGGGCATGTTTGTTATCTCAACGCAAACACTTGAAAATTACCTACAAGACCCTGATAACTTGATATCTGTGGTCTCAATCTTCACAGTGAGGTAAATATTATCCCCATTTGATAGAGAAGGAAAGAGAGGCTCAGAAAAGAAAAAAATATTAATATGTTGAATATTAAGAGAAGCCAAGGGGAAAGAAATCAGTATCTGTGGGGCTGTGAAAAATATGCTAGGATTATCACTTAACTTTTATTAGGAAAAGTGGTATAACTTCTCTGTACCCCGTTGTATCATCTGGGGTTCAGCTGCAAAATCTCTCTTGTTACATTAGATACAAAAGAGCTTAATATATAGAATTCAGTTCACATGAGATTCTTGTGTGGGGTGTTGTAGGAGAAGGCTCTAGGCTGTCCTCTAGAAATGATCTCCACAGCAGCACCTCAGAACTGGCCCATAAGAGGAAGATAGGCCATCAGAAAGCCACCTTCTGATATCTAACCTCAGGATCCATCCAGATACATGAACCAAATCCCTTCTCTTGCTGTTTCTAGAGCCACCCCTCATCTTCTATGAGATGTATCAGCAAACTGGATGCCTCATCTCCCCACTGAATTCCATTCCATGTGAGTTCATATGATCAGTGGTTCTGAATCTCATTTAAAGTTCTAGCTGCAAGGGAGTCTAGGCAATGTAGATGTTAGCTTTCTAGTCTCTGCAGTACACAGAGGCATCCTGGGAAAAGGTTGAATTGATGTTGAATGAGACAAGTGACTGACTCCACCACATTCAGTTTCCCCATCTGAAAATGAGGGTTATAACTCCTGCTTTACCCTAATTCACAGTGGTGTGGTGAGGGGCAAACAAAACCAAGAATGTGGACATATTCAAACATCAATGTCTTCTTGATATTAAACGTACAGATCCCTCCAGTAATCCTACATGGTTGATATAATTATCGCCATTTTAGCAAAGCTGAAACTAAGACTTAGAAAACTGAGCTTTGGGTAAGTTTTGGGCTTGATGCCCCAAAGTGACCAGCTCGCTCAAACTTGAAAGCAAGCAGACTTTCTGCTCCACCACACCCTTGCTGAAGCTCAAACCTCATCTAGAATGGAAAGAATATTCTGTGTCTCTTAATTAGTATTAAGCTCAAGGACTCTGTGAATTTCTTCCTATTTAACTACATATTCTAATGGATGTCTTTCCTCCTAGACATCCCCCACACACACACCTAGTTTATATATTAACTAAAACTCTGTTCAAATGAGTCATACTTGAATCAGGTCTCACTTTTGTTGCATTTTACAGCAAGCTTCAAGGAGGCTTCTAGAAAGTGTTCTTTCCAGCGGTACTCAGTCTAGGGTTGGATGTAGGACCATTTCCTTGTATTACCTAAAGAAAAGGTCAAGTTTCCCCACCCAACCCCCAAAAGAATCAAGGCATGGTCTCTGAATCAGCAGCTGACAGCAATCACTGCTGCAGAGCTAGCAGGTGCTAGGCCTTAGGACAAGCATGAGGAAGGACCAAGGCATAATGGCTCAAGGAAGTGACCAAAGAAGCAGATAGCCCAGGTTCTGAATACAACTGAGCTTTTAATAAGCTGTATGATTTGGGGCAAGTGGATCTTTCATAGCTTCTGTTTCTTCACCTGTAAAATTTCACTGATGAATTTCACCATCTTAGTAATGTTGAGGGGATTAAGTAAGTTAGTACATCTCAGAACACCAGTGGCAGTGCATGCTCTGAAGCCCAAACCCTAGTTCATATCCTGAGTCTTCTCTTTGCTGCCTTTATTATCATTGATCAATGACATAACTTCCCTGGACCTCAGCTTTATCTCCTATATTACAGAGGTATGACAGCACCTACCTTACTAGATGGTTATCAAAATTAAATGAGGTAGTAGAAGAAAGCATTTATAACAATGTATAGAACATATTGAGCACTCAATAAATGCTCATTATCTGAGACATGAGCACTACATAAATAGTAGCTATCTTTAGTAGAAACGACAATAAACAAACAGAAAACATCCAGTCCTAGGAGAAATGCTTTCTCCGGAGACTTTGCTTGCCCCCACTCTGGACCATTAGCATGAGTTCATAGCAGCTGTGCTTAAACTTGACCATGCATCATTACTGCCAGAAGGCTTGTTAAAACACAGATTGCTGGGCCTCACTCCCAGCTTTTGAGATGAACCCAGCTATTTACCGTTATTTCATCTTTGACAAGCCAATTAAAAACATTCAGTGGGGAAAAGATTCCCTATTTAACAAGTGCTGGGTGAACTGGCTGGCAACCTGCAGAAGACTGAAACTGGACCTATACCTTTCACCATTAACTAAGATAGACTTTCATTGGATTAAAGATTTAAACTTAAGACATGAAACTATAAAAATACTAGAGGAGAGTGCAGGGAAAACCCTTGAAGAAATTGGGTTAGGCGAGTATTTTATGAGGAAAACCCCCCAGGCAATTGAAGCAGCTTCAAAAATA
>CAUYPK010134935.1:0-25053 GCA_963574355.1 Loris lydekkerianus
TAGGCTTTGCGTAAAATTGCGATATCTTTTGACCTATTGGGTATTTTTTAATGAAACTTTCGGTGTCTTACATCAAAATTAGTCCTTTATTTATTTATTATACATCATATACATCATATTTAGTACTAGCATGTAAAATACACGTTTACTCGTTTCCCGACTAAGATGTGTTAAAGAGTTTTATGTAATCAAATTGGCATCTTTAATACAAATAAAAATGTAAAGTTTAGACTTTGGATTTTCTAGAACTATTTGCTTAAAAACTTTTTTACTTTTCTGTCATTGCAGCTCTGGTTTAAATATCTTGTACCCAGGTGAAACTGAAATCAATAACTTACTTAAGCTGGTCTTAACAGAAGGTGAGAGTTGTCAGTTAATTATCTTTGAACAACCATCCTTTTTTTATCCCTAAGGAAATGACTGGCTGTTAAGATAATTGATACTTTTTTCTTCATATCTGTTAGCATATTTGTAAAATGTACCGGCATATCTATCAATACTTCAGATTGAAAGTAGAAACTATGTTTTACATATCTTTAAATTTTATAAACCTCTGCCTCTACTGGCTTAGCATAATGTATGGGACTATAGATGTTTAGCAAATGTTTTAGAATAATGACTTCTTGGCGATCTCTAAGCCAGTTTTTTCCCTTGGACATTAGAGCCCACCTTTTTAGGTTGCACTAAACAGCAACAAAAGTTACCATATTAAAGACAATTGGCATTTAAAAGCAATATTAAAGATTTAGAAGTCACATTTTTTATCAAGAGAAGGTAATTTCACTTCAAGATGTGGATTAAAAGTATCTGATCAGTTATAAAGTAGTTTTTGCTGCTGCTGTTTATGTAAATCCAGTTCTTTATGCCTGGTGCTTTTTTTGGCTGAACATGGTGGCTCATACTTACAATTCCAACACTTCAAAGGATCACTTGAGACCAAGAATTCAAGACCAGCCTGGGCAACATAGTGAGACACCATCTCATAAGAAAAGTAATAAGAAAAATTAGCCCAAGGCCGGGCACGGTGGCTCACGCCTATAATCCCAGGACTCTGGGAGGCTGGGGTGGGTGCATAGCCTGAGCTCACAGGTTCCAGCTACCCTGAGCTAGGGCAAGACCCCATCTCTAAAAATACCAAGGCGTTATGGTGGGCACCTGTAGTCCCCGATACTTGGGAGGCTGAGGCAAGAGAATTGCTTGAGCCCAAGAATTTGAGGTAGCTGTGGGCACTCTATCAAGGGCAACAAAGTAAAACTCTGTCTCAAAAAAGAAAAGAAAAGAAAAGAATGATTAGCCCAGTGTGGTGGAACACACCTATAGTCCCAGCTACTTGGGAGGCTGAGGCAGGAGGATTATATTAGCCCAGGAGTTCAAGACTGCAATGAGATGTGATCAGGCCACTGCATTCCAGGCTGGGTGACAGAGTGACACTGTGTCTCTTAAAAACAAAACAAAAAAGAATAAAAACAGTATCAGTTTTCTAAATGCCTTATCAAGGTAGTTTATGGAGCTTTGTTCTATATTAGGAGAGAGAAACAGCGGACTCTCCCAGCTGCGGGATGTGATCCTGACCAACTTAGCCGAACAGCTTCAAAACAACCGTTTTGGTAGCGATGAAGATGATCATTACAGGTGACACTAGTTATATTATTCACTCCTAGTCTTTGCTTTGTGTTCTTCTAAGTCATTTATTTACATGTAAATGTGTTTCATCAACATCATTATCCTATTTTAGCTAACGTGATCACCAGCATGTTAAACCAAAAGCATAGACTAATTGAAAGATAATAAATTCCACAGTTGCCCTCAGAACCAATAATAGCACATTTCACTTTTATTGGTGAAAGGGTCCTTAGCAGAAATTACAGATTTAAGAGATCTTGGTTCAGTGTGTGGTCCAAATTGCTGGCTTGTAAGAGAGATTGAGTATATGTGTGTTAGAGATTGTGAGGGGGAGGAAGGTGTTGGTTTTCTGTGTTATTTATAAAATACTTTTGACAAGTAGGTTGGGCACCATTTTTTTTTAATTTTTTAATTTTGTATCTTCTATTGTCATCTTGTACCAATTGTATAAACTTTACCTTATTCTGAATAAACCATCAATATTTTATTGTCACATTTTTCCTACATTTTAAAGACTAAATGATGAACTTTTACACTACATTCTGAAGATTGTTGTACGAGAATCCTGTATCTTAATCACCAAGTGCCAAACTGTCTCTAAAGATGATTTTCAAAAGCTCCTTTCAACTGTGCCTGTAAGTAAAAATGCATTTAATGAAAGCAAAATTTTATCTAGTGTTCCTGTTTTCATTTTACGATATTGAGAGGTGTGCACATACACACATACTTACTCATTTTACAAAGATAGACCTAAAATAATGTATGAAAATCAGTGTATAACTGCGTATCCTAGAAATGTAGAGCTAGACAAGTCTACTTGAAATACCTTTCCAAAGACTTTATCCCCCTTGCTTAAACTGCTTGATGCAATACATTTTCCAAATTTGGGTGTTTTTGTTTTATCTAGTGAGGGATTTTTTTCCCCCTATTAATTTTTAATTTAGCATTGTTATCTAAACCATCTGTGTTTTATAGAGAATGATAGGAACCAAAAAATTCTTTTAAGGGCTTACATAGTAGTCTGTAATGGAGATGCACGTGAACTATTAAGGGGCAAAAATTCAAGTAAGTATTCTGAGTTATTAGTGAGAATTGTACAGCAGAAGGCAGAAAGTTACAGTAAATGTGTCAAAGTATGTATCAAAAGCCATGTGGAAAGAAGTCACCCAAGAAACTAACTTGGTTTGTTTTCTGTACTTTCTCTTTTTGTTTTCTTTGTCAAAATCTTTTAAAAACATGAGGATAACATGCTCACTCTTTCAGTAGGGTTTAGATCATTTAAATGCCCTTATTTGTATTAAAGGCTGCATCCTCCTGCCTGCGCTATCTGATGGCAGTTCAGAATCACCTACTCAGTAACACTATTTTGATTAAACCTGATGAGAATGATGACAGTGACAACTCCTTGCAGGGAGAAACCTTGAAGGTACAGGTAAACACCAAGCTTTATTTTAACAATGCTTTCTATCCAGTGTGTAAAGCAGCTTAATTGGCTAAATTTCCGTGTATTATGATGTCAGAATTCACCTTGTGGCTTATATGCTTGTGTGAGGTAACATTAGAACAGTCATTCTATAGATTTTTATGTCATTGCCCAGTGGTCATCATATTTGTGACACTCTCATAACGTGTCATCCATGTGCTCCTGTCCAATCTTTTTGTGCCTTTGTTTATTTCCATCTTCTTTTAAGAACTATATAATGTGGCACTTACAAGTGGTCTCATATGCACCTGGAAGTTATACACATAAATAAATATATATTATCCATAAATAAATATGGGAGCATAGCATTTTAAATAATTTTGACATTTTGGATGGTTTATTATGTTATCTTTATTCTAATAATTTTTAAAAGGTGATAATTTTCTCTCAATATTTGTATTGAGTAATTAATTTCTAAACCTATGGTTCATTTTCTATAATTATTTTTAAATTAGCTTCGGTGTAAACTTAAGAATTTGTTCCCACGTGATAATTTATAGCAGTCCAAAGATTTTTTGTAGCTGTGGTTGTTATAATTTTGACAGATGCTCAAGGCTGTTGTTTGTATCGTTCTTCAGAATTTCATCTTTGTGGGAAAATTAGAGAAATCAATAAGAACTTTATTTTTCCTTAAAATGTTGCCTTAAACACACCAGTCAACCAAGGAAGCCACAGTGAAAGACAAAAGCCATTACAGTTTGCTCTTTTCTTATTCCTTTGTGTATATATACGATTTAAATCAGACATTTGCTAGTTCATATTTATGAGTTTATCTCATTATATAATCAGTTTTTAAACAAGATGTGTGAAAATTTTTAATTGAAGTTGTTGATAATATTTATTGAACTTCTCTTGCCTTAGATAGGTAAGGACATCAGTAAAAAGGGACAATAACATCTTCCTTGTAAAGTCAAAAGCCCTTTGCTGCCACGTAGTATGGGGTAGATGATTACTCATGTCATTAGTATGACTTAAACCATGAATCAGCTTGTCTAATCACTTCAGAGTTCCTTTTCTCTTAATGATACTAAAAAATTTATAATACTAAAAAAAACAAACCCCATATCAGAAAAGATCAACAATAAAGTAAAACAGTTTTTTTTTTTTTCTATTTGAACAATAAAGTAAAACAGGTTTTTCTATTTGAAGGTTAAATTTTATAACTTAAACCACAGAAATAAATATAAAGAGTCTTAGTAAAGGCCAAATAGTTGTCTAGTATTTCTGGGGGAAAAAAGAAAAAACACACCAGTGTCACCTAAAGAGTCAGTTTGGTTGTATCTTTTTAATAGAAAATAATTGTAAACTAAATATTTCTATGGTGTTAACTAGTGTTTCTTAACACATTAGTTTTTGTAGTCCCGTGAATGCTCCAATAGTTATTTTTAATGTTTAATAGCCTACAACTGCCTGCTACTTTAACTGATTTTTTTTTTTAACATGCCTGATTTTAAGTGTAATGGGTTTTAAACATTAAGTAAAAGGTCACTTGTACTGTTTCAGAATGTTGTGTTTCTGTCTCATTTTATTCACCGCCTATACATGCGCCTTTTATTGTTCTGTTTTTCTCTTTAGCTATCCTCATACCACCCAAGGCAACCTTCCACCTGGACGGTTTCTGGGCTGGCCACCAGGAGCTCTCTGTGCTGGATGGGATGGGAGCTAGGCCTTTTCTCCTAGGGACTCAGTGTGCTCCCTGTGAAATGCTGCATATTTCTGTCAGCACTACAGACCTTGGCCTCCCAAGTCAAATTGCTACTTGCCATCCTTGCAGAATTTATTGCTTTGGGCTTATTCTGGCCACCTCATTGTTTCATTTGGAAATGCATCATTAAATACACCATTTCATGTTGTCATTGTGAGTGTATGTTCATCACAGAGCTTAAAAATAATATTATGATATTTTCTACCTAGGAGCTAAAGGTCAGTATTTTGGCTCTTGCCACCCAAATCCTGACTGGATGTGATGAAGTGTTGGAAATGCTACAGCAGGTCACAACAGCCCTCATAAATAGTGACATAGCAGACCGTGAGCAGAGGTGAGGAAATGGATTGTGGACTGTGACCTGCTGCCCTTCAGGAAGAAAAATTTGCTTATGAAAGTGAGAACAGAATAGAGAGAGATTGATTTAGTGTAGAGGAATTTTGTGAGAATAGGTCGAAATGGCAAATGTTTCAAAATGCAATCGAACTCTTTAAAGTGCTTTTAGATGAGATTGGGCCAACAGCCATCAAGGTTGTGGAGGACAGTCTCATCTTTGACATTTGGGACGTCTGCTGCCACCACTCCCAAATTGGCCTTTCCTTTAATTATTGAGCGTGGTGCCATATGTATTTACTTTCTTCATGATAAATACTTTTAGCGATAGAGATAGTCAACTGCCACACAAAAGATCACACTCACACATTACTCAAGCTTTTACTGTACTTTTACTTCTCCGAGTATATAGGTGACCTACATAGGGCATAAACTTGCCTTTCACAGTAATAAAGTACTTTTGGAGGCCTTCACATTGAAATTTCTGCTGTGGTTTGCTTTTAGAAGAGTTGCCCGCTGTTTTTTTGACAATTCAAAAGTTAGAGATGTTGACCTAAAACAGTCCTGTAGTATAATTTTTGCTTCAGTAACCCTGTCTCTTTTCATGGCCTTGGTTCTTACCTGCTCCCAGAGAGTAGAAGAGAGGTTGGGATTAAGAACAATATAAACTGAGAGGCAGCTGTGGCTCAAAGGAGTAGGGCCCTGGCCCCATATGCCGGAGGTGGTGGGTTCAAACCAAACCTGGGTCAAAAACTGAAAAAAAAAAGAACTATATAATCCAGACAGGAACAGAACTGGGGCTTAGTGAGACATAGTGCAGTCTAATGGGAGAACCTGGGAGACTGATGTCGTTTCTGATTCCAACACCAATATCTGGAGGAGGCTAGGGAATTTACATAGCACATTTCTTTCTGCATACCTTATTCCTTCTAGCAGAGGACAGGGATATCAAGAATGTTGTTTTAAAGACAAATTGAAACTAACCTACTTACATCAGTTAAAATTATAGAGATAAAAAGTAGAATGGTGGTTACAAGAGGAAGTGGGGATGGGGAGTTACTGCTTAATGGGTGTAGGGTTTTGGTTTACAAAATGAAAAGAGATATGGAGGTGGATGGTGGTGATGGTTGCACAATATTATTTATATTTAACACAGAAAATGGTTAAGATGGGCGAGGCATGGTGGCTCACACCTATAATCCCAGAACCTTGGGAGGCTGAGGCAGAAGGATCACGTAAGGCAGGAGTTTGAGGTTACAGTGAGTTATGATGACACCACTGCATTCCAACGTGGGTGACAGAGCAAGGCTCTGTCTCTAAAAAAAAAAAAAAAAAAAAGAACAAAAATGCTAAGTTGGTAAAGTGTATGTTATGTTTATTTATTAAAGTAAAAAGAATTGGGGTGGGGGGAAGCCTGCCAGCCTCTGTATGTCCCAGATGATCCTCAACTTCTCTAGGCCAGAAGTGGATTTCACAGCAATGGGAGGTGATCAGGGTTGTAGCCATTCACTTTCTCCTCTTCAGAGACTCAGTGCAGCACAGTGACCAGCAGCCCCAGGGGTAAGGGATCTTTGCGGGTAGTAACTACCCAGAGTAGCCATCAGCATTTTAGAATCCATTTGTAAAGGATTGGATTGGAAGGAGCTATGAAATGCACTGTGTAAAAGCTTTTTTGGTAAAAGTCACACATTAAAGGTGAAATCCATTAAGAGCTTTCTGTTCTTCCTGTCTCCCTCAGTGGTAGAAGGTGGGAAATTTGTGAACTAAATTGCTCTAACTGTAAGTGCTTAACTAGTTTAAGGAGATGGTGTTAGTTGCTTCTTCACATATTTGGGCATTGCTGAGGCTGTGTTTTGTTTGTTTGTTTGTTTGTTTTTAACTTTTTATAGGTTAAAAGGCTTGGAACAAGTTACTAAGGCTACTATGCTTGGTCACCTTCTTCCAGTGTTACTGACTTCCCTGATGCATCCAAATTTACAGACTCTGATCATGGCCGATGCCCTGATGCCTCAGCTAGTGCAGCTGGTCCTCTATACCAGCCAGGTATGATCCTTGGCATGCCAGAGCGAACTGCTTTGGGGCCCACCTGCTTCACAATGAGTCTGTTTGCTTTTACTGAAGGCAGAATGAACATAACCCTGTCTTTCAGAAACCAAGGGAAATGATTAGGGATTGAAGAAAAATATCATGTCATAAAAAATGAACTAGAATATTAAAGGAAAACATTTGGTTTGACTAAAATATTTACTGCAGTCTTTCAGGAGGTGTTCGTTGCTGATTAGCTATAAAAATACTAAGATAGGGTGGTGCCTGTGGCTCAGTGAGTAGGGCGCCGGCCCCATATGCCAAGGGTGGCAGGTTCAAACCCAGCCCCGGCTGAACTGCAACCAAAAAATAGCTGGGCGTTGTGGCGGGCGCCTGTAGTCCCAGCTGCTCGGGAGGCTGAGGCAGGACAATTGCGGAAGCCCAGTTGGAGGTTGCTGTGAGTCCCGTGACATCACGGCACTCCACTGGGAGCGATAAAGTGAGACTCTGTCTCTACCAAAAAAAAAAAAAAATGCTAATATACAATGCTGCTAAAAATGTACCATTATATTTCATCTCCGAAATCCTTGCCAGCTAAGAGTAACTAATATAAATGATGTGTTCCTTACTAAGAGATGTGCTAGGAAATGAATGAGTGAATGAATGAATGAATGATGTGTTCCAGTCTAGCATTAAATAAAGTAAGTGGCATTACTTCATGAAGGAGGGCAGACCAGGATTGTAAAAAGGCGATTCAAATGATAATTCTAAACTTGACTCTTATATCATCCAGATAACTGACAGTAAGCACTTTAAAACATGGTGGTTTTGTGTTTCAGACGGCTTTGCTGCTTAAAACTCAGTGTCCAGTTTTTGCTGAGGTGGGCTGTTCCCCAGGTGGTACATCAGACCAGAAGTGCAGGATGTTCCCCGATGAGAGGTAATGGATGCTGCTTCTTGCAGAAACCCTTTTTTTTCCTTTCTGGTAAAAGCCTAGTATTCTTTTTACAATAGTGATTATTAGCAAGGATTATCAAACTGGGTAAAGAAAAAGACTTTAGGATCAGAATTTTAGAGAACTATAGGACTCCTTCGTAGATTTATAGGAACTGATTAGAATAAACTTCCCCATGGATCAATAGATTAGTTCAAAATTGCTTTGAAATTCTCATACACTAATGGTGGGAATGTAAAATATTAAAACTTTTGCAGATACGCAGTTTCTTTCTTTCCTTTTTCTTTCTTTTTATTTTTTTTTGAAACATAGTCTCACTTTGTCACCCTTGGTAGAGTGCTGTGGCATCACAGTTCACAGCAACCTCAAACTCTTGGGCTCAAGCAATTCTCTTGCCTCAGCCTCCCAAGTAGCTGGGATTACAGGCACCCACCACAATGACCGGCTATTTTTAGAGACAAGGTCTCAATCTGTCTCAGGCTGCTCTCAAACTTGTGAGCTCAGGCGATACATCCATCTCAGCCTCTCAGAGTGCTGGGATTACAGGCATGAGCCACCATGCGAGGACAATTTGGCAGTTTCTTAAAAAGTTACACATATACCTACTGTATAACCCAGCCATTCCAGTTTGAAGTATTCACAAAAGAAAAAAGAAAGCATAGGTACTTTACAAAGATTTGTATGTTAAGATTTTACAACAGTTTTAAGTAGAATAGCCAGAAACTGAAAACAATGTCCATCAGCTGGTGAATGGATAAACAAATTGTTGTATATCCAAACAGTGGAGTCCTAGTCAGAAATAAAAAGGAATGAACTGTTGTCATATGCAACAACATGGGTGAATGTCAGAATACTTACACTGACTGAAATAAACCAGGTCCCTTTAGGTCACATACCATATGACTGCATTTATATAAAACTCTAGAAAATGCAAACTAATCTGTAGTGACAAGAAAGCAGTGATTGCTTAGGGGAAGAATGGAGGGAATAAAGAGAATGAAGGAAATTTCGTAGGTATATACAAATGTCTAAACTTACTAAGTTGTGTGCTTTAAATATGTCAGTCATGTTTTATTAAGGCTGTCTTTTTAAAAGTGTAAGTATTCTGACATTCACCCATGTTGTTGCATATGACAACAGTTCTTTCCTTTTCATTGCTGACTAGGACTCCATTGTTTGGATATACAACAATTTTAAAAAACTAATCAGGAAGGATTTCCTAGGTTTCTTTAGAGTAATGTCCTAGTCAATTGAGCTTTTTTTTTTTTTTTTTTTTTTTTTTTTTTTTATTCAAAGGCAAAAACTAATGCCCTGGTTCGGTTGCCCTCAACAAAGCACAAAGCAACCACAAAATATTACCTATGTTTAAATAAATTAATATCCAATTAAATTTAGCTTATTTTTTTTTTTTTTTTTTTTTTTTTTTTTGAGACACAGTCTCAAGCTATTGCCCTGGGTAGAGTGCCAGCATCACAGCTCACAGCAACCTCAAATTCTTGGGCTTAAGCGATTCTCTTGCCTCAGCCTCCCAAGTAGCTAGGACTACAGGCACCCGCCACAATGTCTGGCTATTTTTTGTTTACAGTTGTCATTGTTGCTTAGTAGGCTCCGGCCCAGGCCGGGTTTGAACCCACCACCCTAGGTGTATGTGGCCAGTGTCCTGCTGACTGAGCTACAGACGCCGCCTGTCAATTAAGCTTTCTGCAGTAATGAAAACTTATATCTGTGCTCTCCAGTACTGTCAGCCATAGCCACTGATTATTATTGAGCGCTTGTAATATGGCTAATGTGACCTACAAACTGAATTTAAAATTTTATTTAAATTCAATTTGTTTGCTGGGTGCAATGGCTCATGCCTGTAATCCTAGCCCCCTGCAACACTGAAGCAGATGGATTGCCTGGGCTCGTAGGTTTGAGACCATCCTGAACAATAGTGAGACCCTGTCTCTAAAAGTAGCCGAGCGTTGTGGCAGGTGCCTGTAGTCTCAGCTACTTGGGAGGCTAAAGCAAGAGAATAGCTTGAGCCCAAGAGTCTGAGGTTACTGTGAGCTACAACCCCATTGCACTCTACCAAGGGAGACAAAGTGAGACTCTGTCTCAAAATAAAGAAACAAAAAAAATTCTATTTATTTATTTGTTCTGTCACCCTGGATAGAGTGCCATGGCATCATCATAGTTCATAGCAACCTCAAACTCCTAGGCTCAAGCAATCCTCTTGCATCAGTCTCCTGAGTACCAGGTACCTGTATGATACCCAGCTAGTTGTTTGTTTTGTTTTGTTTTGTTTTTTTTGAGAAGGGAGGGAAAAGATGTAAATATAGTATCTAACAACAACAATAAAAAACACTCTTAAAAAAAAAAAACACTCTTAACTATAGGAATTTTTTTAATGTCTCTGATTGCCATTGATACCAAGAATTTAATTTTTGTTATTTTTTATCTTTTATTTTTTTTGATACCAAGCATTTAAAAAGCCACAATGTTGTCATACTGCATGCTGTGGCAAATTAAAGGGCAATTTTCTAATCTTTGGTATTTTTCTGTGTTTACATTATTTTTTCTTTCTTTGCTGCTAAGCTAAATCACTTTCCTTTTCTGTGTTTTAGAATGCTAGAAGAGAAGGAAGAGCCAGGCTTTCTCACTGGTTTAAAGATTCCTGCCCCATGGGCTGCTGGAAAAACTGTGGAAACGGTTCACCCCGTCAGAGACAACTATAAATTTAAAGAAACCGTCCATATTCCGGGAGCTCGCTGCCTGTATCTTAGATTTGATAGCAGGTGCTCATCACAATATGACTATGACAAAGTAAGCATTGGTTCCACCTCCAATAAGCTGATTTCTTAGATGCTTCTTATTTTTCTTTGCTGCTGTTCACCATTCTTGACTTATTTCCGTCTGCAGATTTATCTCTAAGGAATACTTTCCTAAGATAATATCTTGAAGCGTAGTGATTAAGGGAGTTAAGGAAACACCACCTCAGCGGTCTAAGAACAATATTTTAATGACAGTTGAAAGTGTTCTCTGTAAGCTTTGAAATGTTTAGATCTGAGTCAAAGGAAATTTCCTTTCCATTACGTTTCCCTCTGTGCTTGAAATTCCTACAGATGTATGATATCCATTTATCTAGAAAGGTCTCACTGCCCAATTCTTGGGACTTCTCATGTATCTGTTGGGGAAAGATGGCACTTTAGAAGTGTTTTAGATGTGCTAGGATCTTACTTATATTCCTTTAAATATTTGTTCTTTTTCGCCATTTCTTCAAGCCCCATATAGATTTTGAGGAAGAGTAGTTTTCAGGCTGGTGGCTTAACAGTTATAAATAAAAGGAATCCTTTTAAAAGTTGAAGTATTTTTTTCTAGTTATAATTGTTGAATTGCAAGCCATCATGTTGAACTTATAAGGAAAGGCTAATGAAGTCAGGATATATGACGTATGAAAGAACAACTGGAGGATTATCTAATGGCTTTGTACTATTTTTATGTAGCTTGTTAGCTGTCTGTTTTCTCTCTCCCTTGTGAGCTCTGTGAAGGCAAATGGTCTTAAATCCTATGGGGAGGTTTTAGGTTAAAAATAAAGGACTATTTTTTTTTTAAGAGACAGAGTTTCACTTTGTCGCCCTTGGTAGAGTGCTGTGATGTCACAGCTCACAGCAACCTCCAGCTCTTGGGCTTAAGTGATTTTCTTGCCTCAGCCTTCTGAGTAGCTGGGACTACAGGCGCCCGCCACAAAACCCAGCTATTTTTTTGTTGCAGTTTGGCCAGGGTCAGGTTCGAACCTGCCACCCTTGGTATATGGGTCTGGTGCCTTACTCACTGAGCCACAGGCGCCATCCCCCCAAATAAAGGACTTCTTAACTGCACATAGTATACATGCACTCTACTGGGCAGGTTACAGAATCCTTTTCCCCATGATTTTTTAAGACCCTGAAGATTCCCAAATGTCTGGAAGGGTTTGACTTGTCCCCAAAACTTAGCTAGAAGCAAGAAAGTAGGAAATGATCAAAAAATACATCTCCTAGCATCAGTCTACCCTGGTGCATAGCTCCTGGCATAAACTATCCCTGTTTCCTAAGACCAGAAGAAGTGACTATTTAATATGGAAATTGTGGAGGTTGCCATTTTAGTTGGTGTCAGTTGGTTTCTCCTTTAAAACAGTAATTTGCTCTGTCAGCATCTATTTGTGCCTAAAAAAAAAAAAAAAAAATTAATTTCGCATTTCTGATGTACACTAATTTATGCCTGCAATAGACATTAGTTTTAAATGATGGAGCACAAAGAGGCTTACTACATGGATAAAAGTACATTTACTTTTCCAGTGGTCCCTGGCTGGTGTCAGCAAAAGGTCCAAAAGGGTAAGAAATCACAAAATGATAAGTGTCCAGGGCTAAAGATGGAGCTTTTAGATCTGAACTTAGAGGCAGTGAGAAGCAGCCAAAGTGCATTAGAAGCCAGGGGTTGGTACTTACAGAAGCAAGAGCTTTATTTTTCCTTTGGAAATATTTGAATGTCAAATGCACTATAAATGTTTCTCCTACATATTAGAAAGTTGGTCTGTTGGTTATAAATGAATAAGAAAATACTGATACATGAAAACTGACCCAAGAAACAGCAGCCCCTTTCTGGCCGAATTTATATCATTTTCTTTTTACACATTAAGCAACATTCTAGGAATATATGGCTTATTTTCAATTTGTTGCATTTTTTAAAATCCTTATTTATTCATTGGTTCTTTTTGGTGCTTTTGTTGCTGTGTTAGATACAACCATCTTTCTATCTGTATTTGCTCATTGTATTAATTTGGGGGAGAATTTAAGGGGTCAAACTATACCTGTTATTAATGATTTATATGTTACTAAGTAGGATTAAAATAGCTATTAATATTTGAAAAACATTTATATACAATAACTGAGTATAACTATTTTAATGCCCAGTCCCCAAGCAAATTAGAGTGGGGTAATGTAAATAGTATGCTTTTTATTTTAATAACTGTTATTGCTATATGGCTGCCCAGTAAATACCAATGCTGATTGTATCCAAATTTTTATCAGTTATACCTAAAAAAATCAGGAAAGATTAATTGTAATGATACCAGTGCCTGGTTATAAATGTATTTTTTAACAGATTTTTTTTGCAGCCTTTTTATTTGTAGATGTTGTTTTTGTTTTTCTTTTACAGTCTAACAGTATATTTTCTGTTTTGAAGTTGGTGATATACGCGGGGCCTAACACAAACAGTAGGAAGGTTGCTGAGTATGGAGGCAATACACTGGGATATGGCAGCCGTAGTGTCTTAGGAACTGGTTGGCCAAAAGACTTGGTGAAGGTATGGTATCCAGTCATAACTGCTTCCTAGTAAAGAAAAATGTATTTACAATCCTCATGGGTCCGATTACTAAATATAATCCCAGAAAACATTTGCCATGGGGGCTTTTGTTGAGGTGAGGCTACCTTGCTAGTCTTCTCAACTCACTCCTTCTATTTAGAATGATCCTCAAACCTGAGCCAGTAAAATGTAAAAAGAAGGAAAAAAAACCCAAAAAAACAGAACGATCCTCCTTTCCCTTGTAGAACATCAGATCCCTGTTAATTCTGGAGCTGGAATCCCTTGCACAGGTTACTCCATGGACAGAGGTTGTCACAGCATTTCCTCACCATCCATTAAAAGGGTTGCTAGTTCCTTCAGCCCACTATCCTTTTGACAGGTAGTCTAGAACCCCAGAGCCATTACAGTTTAAAAGTATTGGGTGAATGTGTTCAGATATATTTGGGCCTTTGAAGTAAAAATAATGATCCATTCCCAAATTTATGAGATTAGGCCCAAGCTTTATAATCTGGGCCCTCAAGCTATCTACTGCCAGTTTGCCTAGAATATGAATATGAACTGAAATGACCATTAAAACCCCCAAATGTCCCCAAGGTCTGTTCCCAGAGCTTTTATTTCACATACATTATGTATCTTCTTTAATTCAGCCATAAACAGCAAGTTAACTCAAGGGGTGCAGTCTGGGTGCGCTCAGACCCAAATCAGCACAGAACTTTGTAATTGCTCTCTGACCGGCTGCCTTTTGTTTCTTACTCATGGAGTTGGTTCTTTAATGTGCACCAAGGTCTTGAAGCACTCAGTACTGGTTGTTTGCCTGCCTTGTTGACATGACTGAGATGGAGAAGGGACCAGGGAAGAGCAGAAAGAATAGAAATCTGAAGAATTTATTAGAAGTTGCACTCAAGATTTGATTAATCTTTACTTTGATCCTGCTTTGGGGCAATTGTAGTCCATTTTACCGAAGCCTTGTCCCAAAGACTGCCTGGTCAGAAGAGATACCTAACAGGCTGGTATCTAAGGGAGGGGATGGAAATTGAATCAAAAATCAAACCTTGTAGTCCTTTCAAAAATCTCTGAAATTCATTGCTCTCTTACAATTTTATGTCTTGTTTTTTAAAGTACATTTCCCCCCCTTAAATTTTAAGGTGGAAGGAGATACAGTCACCTTCTCCTTTGAAATGAGAAGTGGCCGTGAACACAACACTCCTGATAAGGCTATGTGGGGCTTTGCTTGCACAGTTCGCGCTCAGGTACTTGCATCTAACCACCGCTATGGGCAAAATAATGTACTTTCTGCTGTGTGCCTTGTTTATATCTATTGTATTTGCCTGGGAAACAGAGCAAAATATGAGTCACTGGTTCATTCACATCTTCCATTTAACAGTGGTAAACTACTAGTAGTTAGCAGTAGTTTTGTAGAATAAAACTGGCTATGACCTAAAAGTTCAGCAGCACAGACATAATCCATTGCTAGGTGCTCCATCTTCAATGCCTGGGAAGGCAACTTGACTCCAGCATTATTCCATAGGTCAAAGAAGACTCGAACACTTACTAGAAGTAAGCACTTAGATTCTGGATTTGAAGAGTTATAAGAAGCCAGGTGTGGTGGCTTACTCCTTAATCCTAGCACTCTGGGAGACCAAGGCAGGAGGATCCCTTCAGCTCAGGAGTTCGAGATCAGCCTGAGCAAGAGCAAGACCCTTCTCTACTAAAAACAGAAAAATTAGCCAGGTGTTGTGGTGGGTACCTGTAGTCCCAGCTACTCAGTAAGCTGAGGTAGGAAGGATCACTTGAACCCAGGAGTTTGAGGTTGCTGTGAGCTAGTCTGAGGCCACAGCACTCTAGCCTGAGCAACAGAGTGAGACTTTGTCTCAAAAAAGAGTTGTAAGAGTTCTGCTAACCCCTCTAGTTGCCTGATTTTAAAAACATAATTTGGACTTGGAGGTTGCTTACGTTTAACCAAGAAAAGGGTCCCCAGAGTGGAATGATCTGCTAGAATGTAAGCTCCATGAGAGCAGGGTCTATGGTTTGTTCTCTGATGTATCTCAGCCATTTAGAATATGGCTTGGTACACAGAAGGCACTCAATAAATATTTCTTAGTGAATTCAGTGTAGTCACACTTTGAATACAGGTGAGAAAACAAAATAGTGATTTATACTTAGTTAGGCATGACGGAGAGGAAGCTCTAAAAAATCTGGGCTTCTGATGTGATTTGTACCGTTTCTGATACTGAGTCTTGTCAGCTATTTTCTCCCTATAATTGTGTTGAGACTTCATTCTGTGGCCCTTCCAGTGCCCATCTAGAGATGATGTTGGGTGCTGTATCTGTGTCCCATAGCAGTGATGCTTGGTGCTGCTCTGTGAAACCCTGTGGTTGGGGACATGCAGTGTGGCGCAGTACAGGGTGTAGCGCTCTGCCAGTGTCCACTGACCAGTGTGGTTTACGTTGTAGGAGTCTTCGGAGGATGTCTCAGGAGGCTTGCCCTTTCTGGTAGACCTGGCTTTAGGTCTGTCTGTGTTAGCTTGTTCCATGTTAAGAATCCTGTACAATGGACCAGAAATTACCAAAGAAGAAGAAGCCTGTCAGGAGCTATTGCGGTCCAAACTTTTACAAAGGTAACAAAAAGGTTCAAGCTGAGCTAGTATTCCCCACAAAGGAAAAGGGACTATGTGGAAAAGTACTGTTAGTACATTTCCCAGCTGATTATGCCTACTGCCTGACAATCTCCTGGGTGTCATTGTGTCTAAGAAATAAGATGAAATTTCACCTTAGTGCTTTCTAGCCCTTACTTCACCAAATTTCAAATTACATCCTTGAACCGCATAAGCTTTTCTCCAACCCAGCTATTATATAATTAAATTGAATGATCCCCAAAGGATGGGTAGATGTATGAGAAAACAAACACAGCGAAACGTTTATTGTAGGATCTAGACACTGAGTATATGGATTGTTAAACATGTAATTCTTTCAACTTTTCTGTGTGTTTAAAAGTTTTTAGAATAAAATGTTGGAGAAGAGGTAGATTCCCAAAGATATGCTTTCATATAATGCTCATTTTTCTTTCACTTCTGGAGAAAATTTGATGAATAAATATGTAATGAAGAATGCGATCCTTCATGTTTGATATATCAGCAAACTTCAGGTACCTTTCCAGTGTTAATGATGAGAGAGGAAGTGAAGAGCCTCTTTTCTGTCTGCCCAGGTGCCAGTGGCAGGTGGAGGCCAATGGTGTGATCTCCCCTGCCCTTACTCCGAGTCCCTCTCCACTGCCTCTGACCATAGAGGAAGACAGAGAATTCACCTACCCCTCCGATGTCCTCGTGCCTCCTGTTGGGAACTACTTTGATCTTCCCCGGATCAGGCTGCCTCCAGGAATCATGATAAAGCTCAGGGAAATTTCTGGGCGTGCTAGACCTCAATTTAGACCAAGTATAAAGTATGTTGCTATGTAGCATTTTACTTTTCCCAATGAAAAAAGAAATGGTTGAACAATTGAAGAGGATGTATTTCTTTTCATGATCTAGTAAATGAACCTTAATTTTATATTTACTGAATGAATGTTAGCTGAGTATTCTGGATACACCAGATAGTATTCCAGATTAGCAGTTTTCAAAACCAGCAGCATTTGTATCACCTGGGAACTTCGTTAGTTCTTGAGCCCCATTTCATACCTATTGAATCAGAAACTGAGAACGGGCTCAGTTATTTGCATTTCAACAAGTTTCCCATGTAATTCTGATGCATGCTGAAGTTTGGCAGGTTCTAGGTTTTTCTTAGTACTAGGAGTCAGCCTCTGGTTTCTATAGAGTCTAGATATGTGTCCTTTTTTTAATGCCAAAAGAGATGGCGTGGGGTCTTTTATCTAGAATGTGAAGTCTATAGTTAGAAATGTCTTTGTGATATTCTTGCTTAAAGTCTGTTTTGCAGACTGCCTCTACCTTCGGCAGCAAAATTGCCTCCTGAGGCAAAATTGGCCATTTTAGGGAGAAAATTTTAGAGAATAGATGCAATTTAAAATGAAATAAATGCAGAAAACATTATTGTTTTCAGTCCAACATCCATATGTACTGAATACTATAAGCTATAATACTGCATAACTAGGGGGTAATGGTGCTAAAGATCTTTTTTTTAATCCTTAGCCCTATTTTATCTCTAATATGACTCTAGCTCATGACTCTAGAAAATAAAGTCTCTTTAATTTTGATTTTCAGCTTTATGTCCATTTTATCAATTAATAGACTAAATTATTTGCCAACTTAAGACTCTCACAATGCATTATAATATCCATGCTTCTTACTCTATTGTAGTAGGAGATGTGGTAAATATTAAATATATATTTAAATCAAAGCCTACATTCTTTAACCTATAAAATACGGTATTGGGAAACTGAGAGCATGGCACATATCTGATTAATTTCTATTCTGGTCACAGAGAAGTGATTCAGCCAGATGTGATGGAGGAAATGGTGGTGTCATGTGTTATTAAGCACTTGAACTTGGTTGATGCACTGCAGTCCCTAATAAATTTCCAGTATCAAGAAGAACACGCCGAGGAATATGATTTATTGTGTAAAATTATGGGAGAGACCTTTAAGAAACTCAATGCCATGGAGAGACAGCTGCAGGTAAATGAAAGCTAAGACAATTATATTTGTCTTGTAATTGTTAGAAATCATTTCTTTCCTCAAAATATAAGGAAGTTTAAAACATAATCTAAGACTGGCACAGTGTCTCACACCTATAATCCTAACACTGTAGGAGGCTGAGGCAGCAAGATCAACCTGAGCAAGGATGAGACCCCGTCTCTACTTAGAAAAATAGAAAAGATTAGCCAGACCTGGTGGCACAAGCCTATAGTCCCAGCTCATTGGGAAGCTGAGGCAAGATCACTTGAGCCCAGGAGTTTGAGGTTGCTGTGAGCTATGATGCCACAGCACTCTAGCCTAGGGCAATAGAGTGAGACTGAGCCTCAAAAAATAAAAAAATAGGCCGAGCAGTGGCTTATGCCTATAATCCCAGTGCTCTGGGAGGCCAGTCACTCAGGTAGATCGCCTGAGCTCAAGAGTTTGAGATCAGCCTGAACCAGAGTGAGACCCTGTCTCTAAAAATTAGCCAGGTGTTGTGGCAAGCACCCGTAGTCCCAGGTACTTGGGAGGCTGAGGCAAGAGAATCACTTGTGCCCATGAGTTTGAAGTTGCTGTGAGCTGTGATGCCACAGTACTCTACCCAGGGTGACCAGTGAGTCTATGTCTCAAATAAATAAGTAAATAATTTTAAAAAGTAATCTAAATTTTTAAAAAATTACTATTATGACTAAAATTTCCAAATGTATAGATTGAACTTGTTTTTATCTTGCATCTACATATACATTGTTTTATTTTAATTTGTCAGAGTGTTGCAGAACTAGAACAGAAGTGGCAAAGTGAGGTTGAGGATGCCATGCAGGGGAAACTGGAGAACAACATGCCTTTCTTTTACGATTACCATTTTAATGAGGTGAGCAAAGTATGTGATTTCGCACTGGAGAATTACTGTTTATAGAGCAAAGGTATATATTGTGTGGTTAGAGGCAAAATAAATATGGCATATTCCAAAAATGCACCCATTCTTTAAGAGGTTAAAAGACTATCTTTGACTTTTGACAGCTAAAAATAAAGTTAAATGAAAATTGATTAAGTGAACATGCCAATATATAAATGATTATTCATCAAATTGTTTACAACAGATTTTTATACTATTAATCAGTTTTAAAAAGTCTAAAAAAATTGTCATCAGGGCAGTGCCTGTGGCTCAGTGGGTAGGGCGCCGGCCCCATATACCGAGGGTGATGGGTTTGAACCTGGCCCCAGCCAGCTAAAACAGCAGTGGCAATTGCAACAAAAATAGCCGGGCGTTGTGGCAGGGGCCTGTAGTCCCAGGTACACGGGAGGCTGAGGCAAGACAATCACCCTAGCCCAAAAGCTGAGATTGCTATGAGCAACTGTTGCTGTGAGGTTGCTGTGTGACACCACCACACTCTACTGAGGGCGACAAAAAAAAAAAAAAAGAAAGAAAGAAATTGTCATCATTGTTAAGTTTTACTTTCAAGCCTTAAAAAACAAAAACCAAGTAGAGAATTATAAACTATGAAGAAATCCCTAGAAAGCAGCCAATGCTGTTTTTAATCATTTAAAATACCAAATAATAGCTTATAAATGGGCTCGGCGCCTGTGGCTCAAGCAGCTAGAGCGCCAGCCACATACACCTGAGCTGACAGGTTCGAATCCAGTCCAGGTCCACCAAACAACAATGACGGCTGCAACTAAAAAATAGCTAGGCGTTTTGGAGGGTGCCTGTAGTCCCAGTTACTTGGGAGGCTGGAGAATCGCTTGAGCCCAGAAATTGGAGGTTGCTGTGAGCTGTGATGCCACTGCACTCTACCCAGGGCAACAGCTTAAGGCTCTGTCTCAAAAAAAAAAAAAAAAATAGCTTATAGATATGCTTCAGGCATAGAAATATGGACCAAAGGTAGTGATTTTTCCCTGAAATATTCTGTGCCTTTTAATATATGTATAGTAAAAGTTGGGTTTTGCAGATTCTGCATACCATCTTTTCTTGATTTTTCCTTCTTTAGAACAAAATGAAAGAACTAGAACTTTTGTGTTCAATGAAAGAAGTCTCCTTTGATGGAAATGATCTTGAAAACATGGTCCTCTCTCTGAGGTTAGTGATGTTAATAACTATTAAGGCTAATTTATCACCTTGATGCTCAAAACAAATTGTAGAAGTATAGTCTCTTAATAGGTTTTTAAAAAATACTGTGCGAATTCACAATTTCAAGGATATGGAAACAACCCAAATGCCTGTTAATATATGAGTAGATTAATAAAATGCCGTGTTTGTATACTACAGAGTACAACTTAGCTATAAAAAAAAAAAAAAAAAAAAATGGTGATCTAGTATCTTTTGTATCAACCTGGATGGAACTGGAAGCCATTCTTCTAAGTAAAGTATTACAAGAATAGAAAAACAAACACCAAATATACTCAATACTAAATTGGAATTATTCGATCAATGCTTATGTGTACATAGGGAAGTAAGATTCAATGGGAATCCGGTAGGCGGAAGGAGGGAGAGAGGGTGTATTGTACACATTCTGAGTGAAGAGCACACTTATAACTTTGACCTGAAATATACAGAACAAACTACACAACCAAAGACATGTGTACACCTGTAATATTCTGAAAAAAAAAAAAAAAATAGCAACTGTTTTAAAAAGAACAATTATTGTGCATTCACTAAATATCTTAGAATTGGAACTCATTTGGTAAATTGGAAGTTTTGATTTTAACCTTCAAAAAATTAGCATAGGCGTTTGAAACTGAGAGAAAGGAACCGAAAGTGGACAAAGTTAATAGCACCGATTCCCTCAGTTGGGAAAAGGGAGAAGGTAAGCAATGTTTATTAGGTTCCTTTGGCTTAATTTCCCCTCCATCTTCTATCCTTTATAATTTTTTTTAATAATTACTTTTGGCAAGCTAGAGAACAACTAAATGCACATCAGTCTTTCTTTATAGGGAGAAGTTCCTACAAGAAGTGAATTCTCTTATTCAGAAACCTTCACACCCACTGGCCAAAACAAAGACATTAGTAAAGAGTTTAATGAACCGAGCTGAGCTGTTGCTGCATGTTACCATTGCGGCCCAGTCTGGCCTCACAAGAAGCATCTCGGGGACTCCTGCAGAAACGCCAGGTATTGCATAAAGACATCCCTGGAAGGGCTTCTAAACGTAGTCTGCTCATAAAAGGTACAACTGTTACTTAAAAAATTCACGAGAATTTTTTCCTAGAAAGGGAAAAAAGGAAATTTCTATATTTTTTATTTTGCCTTGTGCTTTCTCTAGTCAAGAATCCTTAGTTTTCATTAAATTCCTATGGCATTTTGTGAGTCAACTGAGCATCAGTGGTACCTCCTAGCCTGCCTTATGAAGGTTTTCTTTAGGGGCATCTGAGGAGCCCAAGGACATGTATTTTTATATATGGTTTATATATATGACACATATATGATCTGGTTATCATAGTAACATAAAACCAGTCAACATTGCTAATCTCGTAATGCATCATTTTTTCCTCTTTACTTGAAGCTGAGTTTGTATTTCATCTTTCATAATTATGTGGAACCTTCTGGCACATGACTTTCTGTGAATTAATTATTTCTAAGTCACATTTTAGTTGTTAGCCTAAAAATGCATCTCTCAGGAAAATTGATGAGTCTTCCTGCTGAACACAGGATCCATAACACAGCATAGTCCACAAGTGTTCTTAAGTTAATGGAAAAAGTTGAATAAACATGTTCTTAAATGAAAGAGTCCATGTTATTGAGCCCCACTGACCAATGGGCAGTAGGGAACAGGCAAACTTGTTTTCATCCCATTTGTTTGTCCAAGGCGCCTGTCACTTGGGAGGAGAAGTCCAGCAGGACTCCCAGGTGGACTCTAGTGATAGGAGATGACTCCCTGAGCACTTCAGGGGAAGACATGGATCTGGGGGAGAGATGTGTGTTGAGTGTGTGGTATGATGCCATGCCAAGATGGTCAGCTGTAGGTACCACATTCCTGGCCACACCAGTGTCCTATAGGTAGACTTAATGGCTGGCAGTGCCTCATGTAGTCCCACCAACTAAGATCAAAGCCAAGGTATCACCAAATGACAATGACAGCTAAATAAATCAAGGATTAAAGGGGGGCAAGGAGACAAAAGCCATCTCTGAAAAAATGAATCTGGATTTATTTCAATTAAGAAATTTGTACTTGTAGTCCCAGCTACTTGGGAGGCTGAGACAAGAGGATCGCTTAAGCCTCTGAGGTTGCCATGAGCTATAATGATGCCACTCACTCTACCCAGGGTGACAGAGTGAGACTCTGTCTCAGAATATGTGCTTCTAGGAATTACTTTCTGTGCCATCTTTTGCTCTTTAGAGTATTTGTGTTGAAGTGAACATTAATAGCTAATTAAATGAATTAAATGAATATTTTAGTCATTTTTTTGAAAACCAATTTAATTAGATTTTCATTTTTCAAGCTAAAATAATTTTTAACCTAATATTTAGGTTAAATAATGGCCTAAAAACTGTCAGTGTGCATTGCTAACCATATTGGCGGCTAAAGTCTGACACAAAGCAAAGATACACTTAGACTGGTAGTTCTATGTTACCTTGGCCTGTTGCTGTAACTCCTTATGAGTCGGATAGCAGGAATGTCAGCCCTTTTGTTCCCTTTTTTCTAGCTTGTAAATCAGCTTCAGAAACAAAGGTGATATCTCATGCTGTCCGGCAGCCTGTTTTTCTTCGCAGTATGTCAGCTCCTTCTGACCTGGAAATGATTGGTAATGAAGATTTGGAATTTACTAGAACAAATCAGAGGTAAGTGTCTAATGGCCAGGGCTGGGCCCCCCTTGCAGCTGAATGAATTCATCAGAATAGGCTCCCTGAACAAGTTTCTTGTCTTGTCTAACACTGCTCTGTGTTTCCTGTAGGCGTCGCCATGTGACCAGTCACCGCAGCAGCTCCTTCACCCTTCTGCAGTCACTGGCCATTGAGGACAGCAGGGACAAGCCCACCTACAGTGTCCTGCTGGGCCAGCTATTTGCTTTCATTGGCACCAACCCTGACCAAGCTGTATGTCACGTTTTGCAGACTACACAGGAATGGCACCTGACAGTGTGAGGGGTTTTGTGAGAATGAGCAGGAATCAAGTGTCCTCCTTTCTTTTGCATTTCAGGTGTCCAGCAGCAGCTTTCTTTTGGCAGCGCAGACAAGGTGGCGACGGGGAAATACTCGTAAGCAGGCCCTGGTCCACATGCGGGAATTGCTGACAGCTGCTGTTCGGGTTGGAGGAGTGACACATCTGGTGGGTCCAGTGACAATGGTCCTTCAGGGAGGACCCAGGTCAGTTGTTTCTATTAATTTATACTAGCCTATTGAGAACAGGTGGAAGCTATTTCAAAGGTATTCCTGGGGCCAAAATATAAGTTTGAACTCCTGAGCTCAAGTGATCCATCCACCTTTGCCTCTCAGAGTGCTAGGATTATAGGCGTGAACCACTGTGCGTGACCTAATTTGTATTTTTTGTGGAGACAGGGTCTTACTCTTGCTCAGGCTGCTCTTGAACTCCTGAGCTTAAGCAATCCTCCTGCATTGGCCTCCCAGAGTACCAGGATTAAGGCATGAGCCATCGTCTCATGGTGTCTTTAGTGATTGCATAGCACGGCATCATATTCTTGAAACTTGATTTAACCAGTTCCCTATTTTTAAACATTAGGTTATTTATTTATTTTTGCTTTTATAAACAATATTATGTTTCATATCTTTGTAGATAAATCCTGATCGTTTCAGTTAATTACTATAGAATTAGCCCTATGTCGTATTTTTACCTTGGGAAAGTCTTATTTTATATCACCTGGACTCTTATACTATGCTCATAATTAAAGTGTGAATTTGGCCAGGCATGGTGGCTCATGCCTATAATCATAGTATTCTGAGAGGCCAAGGAGAGACGATCACTTGAGCTTAGGCATTTGAGACCAGCCTCAGCAAGAGCGAGACCCCCTTTCTCATTTAGCCAGGCATTGTGGCAGGTGCCTATAGTCCCAGCTACTCAGGAGGCTGAGGCAGGAGGATCACTTGAGCCAAGAAGTTTGAGGTTGCTGTGAGCTAGTTTGATGCCACAGCACTCTAGCCTGGGCGAGAGAGTGAGACTCTTTCTCAAAAAAAAAAAAAAAGTGGTGAACTTAAAATCTTTGCATTTCTCATTAATAACATTTCATTTATAGTATTCTATGTTGTATGATATATTGCATATTTGTCTTAATATCAAATAGGTTTGGAAAATGTTGGACACCATTTCCTTGCTCTTACAGAGGCTTTTCTTTTTTAATTAAATCATAACTATGTACATTAATGCAATTATGGGGTATAATGTGCTGGTTTTATATACAGTTAGAAATACTTTCATGAAACTGGTTAACATAGCCTTCACCACATTTTCTTATTCTGTTAAGACATTTATATTCTACACTTAGTAGATGTAACATGTACCCTTGTAAAATGCACAAGTGTGGTCCCACCAATTACCCTCCCTCCACCCACCCTCCTCCCTCCTACAGAGGCTTTCCACTTTAACCTTATTAAAGGGTCTAAAAACTCCTATAGCAGAGAACCTTTTTCTATTTTCCCTAAACCAGGATTTCTCAAACTTTTCTTGACTGTGGACTATTATGTTTGAAGAAATTTTGCCCAGTGCCCTTGTGTGTTTTGGAAAACACTGAGCTAGGTATTCTCCAAAATCCCTTCAGTGCTTGATTCTTCCAGACACGCTGGGTTTCTCAAAAAGGTGCTTCTACTCTCATAGTCATAGCCACTGTTCTTGTCATGGTTCACGACACCTAAGCTTTGGTTTCTGTTTCATAGAATTGAAGAACTCACATGTGGTGGGATGGTGGAGCAGGTCCAGGAAGCTTTCGGGGAGACCATGACCTCTGTTGTGTCCTTGTGTGCTCGTTACCCTATTGCTTGTGCAAATAGCATCGGACTCTTATGTACCATACCTTACACCAGGTAAGGAAAGAGA
>CAUYPK010134939.1:0-39913 GCA_963574355.1 Loris lydekkerianus
ATTTTCATCCCACTAGTCAACATAGCCTTCCTGGCATTTGCTTTATATTTCTGAAAAAGCTGCAGATAGTTAATTGCTCCATATTTTAAATTTTCAGTGTTTCTCCTTTCTTCAAACCAGGGATTGGCAAACTTTTAAAAAACCAAATATAAATATTTTCAGCTTTATGGGCCATATGATTGTTGTCACACTACTCAGCTAAGCCACCATTAGTTAACTCTGCAGCTGTCCGAGCTATTCAATTTGCCATTGTTTTTTTTTAATGATTTTATTAATTTTTTTTTTTGCAGTTTTTGGCCAGGGCCGGGTTTGAACCCACCACCTCCATATATGGGGCTGGCGCCCTACTCCTTTGAGCCACAGGTGCCGTCCCAATTTGCCACTATTTTATGAAAGCACTCATTGACAATATGTATGGGCATGGCAAAACAATTACAAAAACAATTGATATGGGTTGTAGTTGGCCAATCTCTGCTCTAGTGTGGTGATTCTCAACCCTGGATGCATATTTAGATTAATCTTGAAAACTTTAAAAATACTGATGCTCAATTCCAACTTTCAGAAATTGCTATTAAATTGGTCAGAAAAGAGCCTGGATATTATTATGTTTTAAAAGCTCCGTAAGTGATTCAAATGTGTGCAACCTGGGTTGATAACCACTGCTTTAGATTTCCTCTGAGCCCTGTAATCAAGTGATTAGTCATCAACTCCTAAATGTCCTAGGAGAATTCACTACATGAAAAAAACCAGAGATGAATTATTTCATGACAAGTTTTTGGAAACCAGCAACATCACTTCCTTATTTATCCTTCGTCAAGTTTAGATTTTCATGTATCAATTTTTTTGAGTGGAACTCAAATGTAGATGTACAAATAAGTCCCGTATGCATTTGTTGCTTTGGTGGAACATGTTTTATAACAAGACACTGGTATCTTATTCATCTTTGTGTATCCAGCGTCTGGTATATGTTCTAGCATGTAGTTATGGTCAACAAATATTTCTTGAAAGAATAAATAAATAAGTGAATGAAAAAATGAAAGAAGGAATTAGAAATCTTAACCATCATTCAATTGAGATTATGCCAAGGCTTAAATGACTGCTACTATAAGGTTACCATTGCTACTTTGTCATGGATCTAGTGAGTCTTTATTTCTGTACATGGTTTCATTTCTTAAGGAAACTGGTAAAAGCAAGTTTTATGATCCTCTTAAGTCAGAACAAGACCCAGTGGCCACTTCATTTCCTTAGGTCATACTTGCAAAATTTTCACTCTTTTTATTTTTAGTCACACATGTAGAGCCCTCAAAAACTCAACTGTGTTTTGTATGGGTCTATAGTTTCCATGGCAACTACAGTTATGCTATTGTTGGTATTATTAGCAGGAGAAAAGAGGGAGATATAGACAGTAAGGAGAGTAATGTTATTTCCTTTAGTCTCAGGGCTGCTCCAGGCACCCAGACTGATAGTTGGGTATAGTGGAGAACAGCAACTGTGACTGCCGTGAGGGGTTCCACTGCCAAAGCTTTCTAATCCAAGGCTTCCCTATTACATTGAATGTCTTAATTACCAGAAAGCTCCTCTCTTTTAAAAATGCTTAGCTATCTGGCCCTACTTTTGAATAACAAGATTTTAAAATATTTTGAAATACATTTAGATATTTTAAAATTGAAGTCATAAATGGGAAGGAGTCATTGTAACTTTCTAGTTTGTTTTCACCAGTACATCAATTCTATGGATTATTATCAGACCCTAGAACAGGTGGCAAATATGTAGGTTTCTAAGGACATTGTATATTTGACACACATACACATTTGTGCAGCTAAGGACTCTTAGAACCTCAAGACTTTAAATTCTCCCATGGGTCCGTAGATGTCCAGCCTTTAAGCCAGTCCTGATTTTAGTTGGAAAGATCCAAAATGTACAGTTTATCACCTAGATCAGTGGTTCTCAACCTTCCTAATGTTGCAACCCACAGGCTGAGAACCACTGACCTAGATGCTCATCTGCTTAAAGGTGTGCACCCTTGGTTAAATATTAGATACACCTGGGGAGTCTGAAGACTTACTGATGAGTGGAACCCACCCCTAGATGATTTAATTGGTCTTTAGGTTGTCTGAGAAGTGCCCCAAATGATTCTAACATGTCATCAATGTTGAGAACGTTTACTTTATATTCTTATACTGATAACCTGGTTTTCTAATTCAGACCCTTTTCCTTTTTTCCCTTCTTTAAAGGTTTTTCTAGGACTGGGACCTTGCCTCCTCTGAAAACTGTAGACCTATCTTTGTGGGGGGTTTGTGGGGGAGGTTGTTTACTTGACTGTCAACTTTCATGCTGTGTACAATTTTAATCTGGGCCCTGTGGAGTCTTTGCTGGACCTGCTTGTCAAAATATCCTCTGTACTGCACTAAGTGCTGCATCTATTATTTTTCTTATTGTCGCCACAGACAATCACACTCTGCCTCCCAGCCCATGCCCACCTTGCCCTGTACCTTTCACACCTTAGAGCAGTGATTGTTCAACTGTGGTGCTGCAGCACATCGTGCCATAAGAGGACACTTAGGTGTGCCGTGGATATTTTTTAAGACCATTAATTAAATTATTTTCAAAAGAAGTTCAAAGCATAGTAAGTATATTCTTTTTTTTCGCTCTTTTTTTATCAACATAATTTAAGTTTGACATGAAAGTTTAACTATAGGTTCAAGTGTGCTGTCAGATAAAAAAGGTTGCAAAACACTGGGTAGGTCTCATTCCAGGCACCTGCCTTTATTAGCCTTTTTTTATGTTGCAGTTTCCTAGGCCATTTATGATTGTATACAAAGATATGAAGAACTATAAATAACTTGCATAAGGCTATATATTTTATATAGAAAATACCTTTTCTCACATAACTCAGGTATTTATAAATGATGTCAGAATTCTTCTTAAGTCTTTTCAAGTCACATGGTTTGAAAAAGAAATAGAAGTTTTCCTAAAGTTCTTTGCAAAGGAGGGAGGCAATTCAGTTGAAAGAAATACAAAGTTCCAAACCAAAGCAGTTAGAAACTTTAGAAAGACATTCATTTTATTGAAATCTTTCTTTTCCTTACTCTCCAGTCCTTTAGCAGATATAGGCTATCTGGTTGCCACACTTTTGTTTTCCTCTTCCTGGGCAGACAAGGAGACTTATTTCCCTAGCCTCTTTGCTGTTGAGACCACATAACAGGGTACTGTTTGGTGAGATGTTGTGGGAATTATCTAAGCCATTCCCAAACCAAATCCTTAAAAGCATCCATCCATTCTTCCAGTTGCTGCAGCTACACCTTTGGAGATGATGTGTTCCAGATGGTGCCACTACAAGATGGCAGAGTCTCTGTGACCACAACCACCAAGTACAGTATGAAGAAGATCCTCACTGTCCATCTATGCTGAACTTTTAATGTGTGAGAGAGATACGTGTGTAACTTGGTTAGACCACTGGGGTTTTGTGTTCATAGAATAGCCCAGCCATCCAATCAATACATTTACTTTCTCTTTTTTCCTTTTCCTTATATTTTGCTCCAAGATAGAATTGACAAAACAGTATAGTCTGATGTAGAACCACTTGTTGAAGACAAATGACAAAAATATTTTACCATAGAAGAATTAAATTATAAAAATCTATGAAATACCTATGGTATCATTTTTGTTTGTTTTATTTATAATGTAAGTACAGGAAAGTACTAATTGACCTTTTTAAGCCATACATAAATGCAGAGCATTCATCACAGAACAGAGATGTAACTGTTACATGTATGTTTCTATATATCCATAGTGTCATGAGGTCCTGGGATGGAAATGATCACAATGTTAATTGCACTTTTCTCCTTGAAACTACATAAAATTTCCCTTGATATTATCATTTATTTTCATGACTGTAAATACTACATGTACTTCAAGAACTCCAAATTTATGTCTCTGGTTGAGACCTTTTCCTACTACATTTTTTTTTTTTTTTTTTTGTCTCAGTAATAGGCAATTCCATTTTTTCCAGTTACTCAGGCTGAAATTCTTGGAGTCATCTTTGGCTCCTCTCTCTCATCTCACATAACTGATCTGTCAGCAAATTGAGACTCCAACTACTTATTTCCCCACTGCTTTCACAATATTCTGTTTGTATTATTGCCCTTTGATTATACTAATGCAATCTATTTTCAGAGGCTAATCTGGTTAAAATGTAAGTCAGGTCATGCTATTCCCCTGTGCAAAATCTCCATTGGCCTCCTGTCACACTCATAATGAAGCCTACGTCCTTACAGAGGCCTACAAAGCCCCACAATGCTGACCCTCCAGTGCCCCTAACTTTCTCTTCTATGGCTCTTCCCTTGGATTCAAGTCCAGCCACACTGGCCTCTTTCCCATTCTTTGAACAACCAGGCATTCTCCCAACTCAGGGCTTGGAGGGGGAAAACTTTCTGTTCTCTCTGCCTGGAACACCCTTTTCCCAAATATCCACATGCTTTTCCCCTCATCTCTTCTGGGGGTTTTCTAAAATGTTACCTTCACAGTGAAACTTTTCCTGACCAGCCCATTTAAAAATGTACTCCCAAACTCAGCCCTCCCTATCTTTTCTCCATATTTTAAATTTTATCGTATCACGGATTGGCACCCATAGCCCAGTGGTTACAGCACCAGCTACATACACAGAAGCTGGTGGGTTCGAACCCAGCCCGGCCCGATCCAGCTAAACAACAATGACAACTGCAACAAAAAATAGCCGGGCGTTGCAGTGGGAGCCTGTAGTCCCAGCTACTTGGGAGGCTGAGGCAAGAGAATCACTTAAGCCCAACACTTTGAGGTTGCTGTGAGCTGTGACACCATGACACTCTACCTTGACATAGTGAGACTCTGTCTCAAAAAAAAAAAATTCTTCATATCACTATATACCATCTTATGCTTACATCTTACATTTCCTTGTATACTTCTCTCTTCCACCAAAATATAAACTATATAATATTGATATTTTTCTCTGTTTTATTCACTGATATATCACCAGCACCTTTCACCAATGCCTGGAACAAAGTAAATGATAAATAAATAACTATTGAATGAATGAATAAGTGAAGAAAGGAAGCAATGAAGGAACCAATTTTCCTAAAAAATTTAAGTGTTATTGACCTTAAACCATTTCAGACAGATGCTATATATATATATATTTTTTTTTTATTTTTTTGCAGTTTTTTGGCTGGAGCTGGGTTTGAACCCTCCACCTCTGGTATATGGGGCCTACTCCTTGAGCCACAGGTGCTGTTCCAGATGCTAACTATATTATCTCAGGGTGGCCATGCATCTAATCTATTCAAATTAAATACTGTTACTGAGTAACAGCATATATGCCAAGGTTTAAGAGCGTTCATTGGGCGAAAGTTATTTCTATCTGACCTGCTAAGGTTTAAAGAGATTTCTAATCTTTGACCAGTGAAGATGGATGACTAGTTATGATGCTTCATAAAATTAACTTATTGAGGGCCTAGTCAGAAATACAGAAACCATACCAGCTGCTTCAGCTGAGGAAACTTAATGCAGGGAACAGATCACATAGTCATTAGAGGGTAGAAAGATCAGAAATGGGGGCAGAGCCTATGGCTCAAGGAGTAGGGCACTGGCCCCATATACTGGGGGTGGTGGGTTCAAGCCTGGCCCTGGCCAAAACTGCCAAAAAAAAAAAAAGAAAGAAAAGAAAAGAAAGAAAGATCAGAAAGGGAACATTGAAGTAATCTAGACAATATAACTGCAGGAAGGAATCGCTACTGCTGAGGGGGAATCAAATACAGAAATGTGATGATCAGAATTAAGAAACTTAAAAAATACCATAGAGCACTCACTTCAGCAGCACATATACTAAAACTGGAACAATACAGAGAAGATTAGCATGGCCCCTGTGCAAAGATGACACGAAAATTCATGAAGCATTCCATATTTTTTAATGTTTGCCTGGATGGAGTTGAAACAAATTCTTCTTAGTAAAGTATCTCAGGAATGGAAAAATAAATATCCAATGTACTCCATGCTGATATGAAACCAATATATCAACAATTACGTGCACGTACAAATAGGAAAACATCTAGTCTAGCACGGGGGTAGGGTGAGGAGGGAGGGGAGGGCTGAGGATGATGGGTGGTAAGAGGGAGGGCATTTGGAAAGATCTCACCTAATGTACATAATGCGAGGGTGTTTGACATGCCTACTGGGTAAAAGGCTCTTACAACTTGAACTTTACCTTGGAAGTGAGAACGATGTAACCTAAAAATCTGAAATAAAAAAGGAAGTAATTTGAAATAAAAAAGGAAGTAAAGGAAAAATGTACCATATAGCCAAGTAATTCCACTTTTACATATATACTCGAGAGAAATGGAAATGGAAATACATGTCTATACAAAACTTGTGCACAAATGTTCATAATAGAAATATTATTAATGGCCAAAAAGTAGAAACAATCCAAATATCCATCAACTGGTGAATGGATAAACATAATTGGTCTATCCGTACTATGAAATACTCTTCAGTCACTAAAAAGGAATAAAGTCCTGATATATGTATGCTACAGCATGGAGGAATCTTGAAAACATCATGCTAAAGTGAAAGAAATAGTCACAAAACCATAAACTATGCAATTTCATTTACATGAAATGTCCAAAGTAGGCAAACTCAGAGACATAAACAGGTTACTGGTTGCTTAGGGCTAGAGGGGGTAGAAAATGGAAAACGATTACTAATGGGTACTCGGTTTCTTTTTGGGGGGCCAAAATGTTCTAAAATTGTTCTTAAATTGTATTGGTGGTTGCATAACTTTGTGAGTATATTAAAAAATACTGAACTGTTCACTTTAAATGGGTAAATTTATATCCCAATAAAGCTATTTCAAATAAAACTATCTTGCAAGAAGGGCTCTGTGGATCTAGGGTGCAGACCACTGATGAAGGGTCTGAACTTCTGGTACCTCTGAGGAAACATGATAAAGCTTGTTTGGAGATAGAAAAAATACCTTGAAGACTGGAACCAATTGCACGGCTCAGATAAAGGTCTATTGCTATTAGCACAACACTCACAGCAACAGCCAACTAACGGGAGGAAGGGATTCTCTTTTTCTCTCCTCCAGCCTTTTAATCTCTGTCTAGCTCCCCTTACCATCGGGGCTTCACAAGAAGCTAAACTGCAAAGGAGAAATGTAGTTTTGCAGTTTTTTGGCTCAAAACAGAGTACAGCTTTGAGTTATTAATGGCTTGAAGATTGACCGAATCCAGACCTGTGGCACGCCAGGATCCTTGCATATTGGTTTGCACGTATTTTAAATGGTATTCAACCAAAGTAACAAATTTATTATTCTGCCTAGTGGAATGTAACTATCCTTTGCATAAACAAATATGCTCTCATCTTCTCTTTAAAAAATGGAAAGACAAAATTTCCAACTATTACGACAGTCATCTCTGCTTGGCAGTCACTCTCTTCATGAGAAAATTTATTTCTCTTTGAGTTCTGTCACAATCAGGCCTGAATACTCTGTAAGCTAAAGACTAAGTTGTGACTATTTTTGCAATTTCTGAATCTAAAATAATTTCAAAGTATAAAAGGAGACTATAAAATAATGAGAGAAAAAGTGAAGGGAGAAAAAAGGAATTAATACCACACACATGACAGGCAAGGAAGAAAATATAACTGGAGACACAACATTCACAATGCCATCACTGATATTAGTAACTTTCTTCCAAAAGCCATTCATATTCCTTTATTCCCAAAGCAGCTGAACTGTTTGCTATTATTGATATTTTACCTGGCTAAATGGTTCTGCTTGTTTTTTGTTTTATGGAAGGGTTAACATTACCTTTTACTTTTAGACATAGAGAGTACTAGAATGATCCCCAGAGAATCCCTTGGATTCCAGATGTAATTTAGCCTGACTCCAATGAGTAGCAGCAACTTAGTCTCCTCTTGGTAAACCGGATCAGTCATTTCAATTAGAGCATGACTTTACCTTTGCCTTTGGATTCAGGGGCATCAGGAACCCAAAATGGCCAATGTCAGTTTCAACTTCCAATTCAATAAAACTATGGTTGTGCCCTTTGCTTGGAACTAAGTTCTCTAAAACAGTAACACCTAAGTAATGAGTTTAAAAGCAAACCTTCTATGAATAGAATATTAGCCATAATGTTGAGAGGGGACATCACCACTTTTGTCCCTTAATTCCTGGGCCCATGATTTTTGTGTAGGGGAGCTTCACACAGACATTATTTGCTGACTTAAAGTATTTTCTATCTCCTGTTAGGTAGAGCTTAATGTTTTTTGTCTTGTCTATCTCCCAACTGTCATAAATAAGCCTTTAGTTGTGCTATGCTTCCTTCGATTAGTTGATGCTTCTGGGTGATGGAGTATAAAGTGAGATCAATGAATTCCATGCGCATGTGCTCATTGCTTCATTTTTTCCCTCTGAACTGAGTTTTTGGTCAGTAGCAATGATTTGTGGGACATCATGATGGTGAATAAAGCATTGTGTGTGTACACAGATGGTGGTGCTGGCAGAAACATTATTGGCAGGGAAGGCAAATCAATATCTAGAAGACATGTCTACTCAAGTGAAGAGAGAACACTCCTTGGTCGGTGACAAAAGGGATCCAGTGTAATTAACCTGCCACCAGGTGGCTGGCTGGTCCCCTGGGAGAATGCTGCCATCCTGAGAACTTAGTATTGGTTTCTTTTGTTAGTAGTTCAGGAACTCAGCAGTAGCAGTTGCAAAATCAGCCTTGGTGACAAGAACAGCTAGCATATAGAAAGAAGAAATTCCCATTTCTCTCATCCTGCCTGCCTATCTTCCTCTAGGAAACCAAATAGGAAGCTAGCTGATAAGGGGCAAATGTAGTTTAACTGAGTTCTAGCCACAGTTCCAGCCACAATAAAGACTGGTGACTAGTTCTGAGAGACAATAGCTTACTAACCATTTGTACTTGGTAAATGTAATTCTCCTCCTCCTAGGCAGAAGCAACTGCACACGGCCAGGCCTTTTATGAACTGAAAGTCATGAAGGAACGAGAGGATGAGCACAGGCTTTGTTGTCAAATCTCAATCCCACCACAGAACAGGTAAGTAGGAGATTGGGCAAAACACCTGATTCCTATATGCCTCTGTTTTCCTACCCATTAATAGGGAATAAAACTCATCTCATAGATCTACTATGAAAATTACATGAAATACATAAGGTAACATCTGTCACTCATTACTCACTAAATACTGTCCCCTGTCCTCCCCAAATTTCCAGTCTGAATCAATGATCACTTATCCTGTGTGTGGAATTACTCTTTATCTTTTAGCAGTGGTTCTTAATGGGGGAGACTCTGTCCCCCAGGAGACACTCGGAAATGTCTGGATACATGTTTGGTTATCACAACTAAGGTGGGGGTTCTAGTGGCATCTAAGGCATAGAGGCTAACGATGTTTCTAAATATTCTGCAATGCACAGCCCTCCATAACAAATATATAATACTCCACATGTCGGTAGTGCTGAGGTTGAGAAACCCCATCCTATGGCTGGGGCAATATGATTATTTATATAATAAAGCCACTTTCTCAGATGGGAAGCCCAAATGGAAATAACTGCAAAATCGTTTGAACTGTGTTAACTGACTCCTTGCCACATTGCCTTGATTTAGCTTCCAGCCTTGCTCCCAAATGGGTTCATAATGGCGCTTTTAGACTACATTGCAATGGCATAGCACAAGCACACTTACAGAAGAGAAATCGCTGCCAAACTGGCCAGAGAGTAGCCATCTTCCTTTCTAAATTTATAGCAGTCTGATCTTCTGTCTCACAGAGCAGGGGATGAGCTAGCCACATACCCTCTTCCCCAGGTTAAACAATAGTGACATCTCAGACAGCTTCAGCAGCAGTGAGAACTGAAATTTATGGAGTGTTCTCTGTGTACTAGGCACTACGATAAAAGTTTTTCATGCATTATCTCATTTTGCTTTTCTTCAGAGGTTCATCTCTTTTTCTTTTCTCACATTCAGCCATCATATTAGATCAGATTGAAGTGTTAACCCTTTAAATAATACTGTAGGATCATTCACAGGGTATGAGCATTAATTATTGAGAAGGTAGGTGCTATGCAGATATTATGCTTTATGTGTTTTTCTTCCCTGCAAACAAACTCTGAAGAGAGAAATTAATCACAGACTTTCAGACATTCAGTTTGTTGCAAGTATTGTCTACATATGACTGAGGGAAAAACAACAGCAATATCTCATGGTGTTCACTTTAGGAAATTACTTTGCACTTGCCTTTTGGATTCTATATTATAATAACCCAAAAGCAAATAACATCATGAACCTTGCCCAGGAAGGGTCAAGGGCATTGTGACTTTGTGCAAGATGGAGACATTTTCTTTAAGTTTTAATCACTAAATACTTGACTTTGCTAATCCATAACAGAAGGCTATTTCTGAATATGTGAGTCTATAGACTCTACCATAAGGAAAACAAAACCAAGAATCAAATTCTAAAAGAATAGCAACTCATACCCTTCATACACTTGGGTTTGCCTTAGGGGTATCCTGTATTGAAGAAATCTTGTCTTGTGCTAGAAAATCCCCTGGCTTTGGAGTCAGAAAGATCTTTTATAATTTTGGGTGAGCTACGTGATTTTTAAGAGACTCAATAAAATGGAGATAATAGGACCTACTTTACAGAGTTTTAGGAGACTTATAGAAAGAACAAAGGTAGTGTGCCTAGTATATACTTGATGCCTTATTAATGCTACTTGCACTCTCCTTCTGCAGCATTAAAATGGCATTTTCAAATCAAGGTAAATATCATCAGAAATAAGACATATCACTATCATGAGCCCTTTGATATGACTGGTTCTGCTAATAATGTACTATTTCACCCCGATTGTTAGAACATCAGACAAACCCCAAATGAGGGCACGCTACAAAATCAGTACTTTTCAAAAGTGTCAATGTCATGACAGATGGAAAAACTGAAGAACTGTCACAGATGGAAGAGAGCAAAAAGAAATAATAACTACATACAAAGTGGAATTTTGGATAAGATACTGCAATATAGAAAGGGTATTGGGAAAAGCTTATGAAACATGAGTAAGTTTTGCTGTTTAGTTAATAATGTGCCAATGGTAATTTCCAGATTCTTGATAATTGTGCTATGGTTCAGTAAGATGTAATTATGAAAAGTGAATAAAGTATATGAGAATTCTTCATACTATTTTTGCAACTTTTTGTGTCTAGAATTAGTTTAGAATAAAATAAGGCAGATCAAATAATTTGTTGGAGTTAAATAAATACATTTATGGCTCCCATTAGTTGTATTTCATTAATTTCCTCAATAGTAAAATAATATCCAAAAAAGAAATCCTTTTCTCCTCTAGGAACTAAGTATAATCTATTTCATATCACATAAACATATGCACAAACACACATATATCTATAGGACTATTCAGAAATAATATACCAAATGCCTTAAAATATGCATACATTTTAACTCTGCTATTTCATATCTAGAAATTTATCCTAAGGAGACCATAGTGTTTGTTCTTTTATATTAGATGATCAATACATTATTAGTTAAGTACAAAGAAATAGAAAAAAATCCTAAAATTCACATGGAATCACAAAAGAATAGCCAAAACAATCTTGAGCAAAAAGAACAAAGCTGGAAGCATCTCATACATGACTTCAAAATATATTACAAAGCTATAGTAACCAAAAGAGCATGGTACTGGAATAAAAACAGAAACACAGACCAACTTAACAGAATAGAAAACCCAGAAATACATCCATATATTTATAGCCAAATAATTTTCATCAAAGTCACCAAGATCATACATTGGAGAAAGGATAGCCTTTTCAATAAATGATGGAAAAACTGAATAATGATGTGCAAAAAAATGAAAGTAGACCCCTGTCTCTCACCATATTCAAAAATCAACTCAAAATGGTTTAAAGACTTACATGTACAATCAGAAACTATAAAACTACATAGGGAAAATACTTCAGGACATTGGTCTGGACAAAGATTTTATGGGTAAGACTTCAAAAGCACAGAGAAGAAAGGCAAAAGTAAACACATGGGTTATATTAAAGTCAAGAAACTTCTGTATAGCAAAGGAAACAATGAATACAGTAAGGAGACAACATGTAGAAAATGTAGAATGGGAGAAAATATTTCTAAACTATTCATTCAAACAAAGAGTTAGCATCTAGAATATATAAGAAACTCAAACAACTCAACAGCAAAAACCAAATACTCTGATTTTAAAATCTGAATAGACATTTCTCAAAGGAAGACATAGAAATAGCCAACAAATTCATGGAAAAATGCTCAACATCACTAATCATCAGGGAAACATACATTGTAATCACAATTAAGTGTCCTCACACCCCAATTTGAGTGACTATTATCAAAAAGACAAAAAAGAAAAAAAAAATCCTGGAGAGGATGCAGAGAAAAGGCAACTCATATGCTTTTGGTAGGAATTTAAATTTGCACTGCCACTATAAAAAACAGTATGGTGGTTTCTCACAAAACTAAAAATAGAACTACCATATCATCCAGTAATCCTATTACTGGCTATTTGTCCAAAGGGGAGGAAATCAGTATTATCAAAGACATACTTACACCCACTGTGTATATTGTGACACTATTCACAACAGTCAAGATATGGAATCAACCTAAGTGTCCATCAGCAGATGAATGGATAAAGAAAATGTGGTGCATATGCAGAATGGAATAATATGCAGCCATATAAAAGAATGAAACTCTGCCATTTGTGGGCAAGATAGATTAGCTTGGAGGACGTTAAGTGAAATAAGTCAGGTACAAAATGATAAATACCACATGTTCTTACTCATATATGGGAGCTAAAATAATTGTGCTCGCAGAAGTAGAAAGTTGATTTGTGGTTATTAGAGGCTGGGAAAACTAGGAGGAAGGGGAGGATAGGGAGAGCTTAGTTAATGGATACAAAATTAAAGCTAGACAGGAGGAATAAATTCTATTGTTCTATAGCACTAGGATAAATATGATTAACTGTAATTCATTGTACGTTTTCAAATAGCTAGAAAAGAGGATTCTGAATGTTCACAGAACCAAAAAAAAAAAAAAAAGGATAAATATTTGAGATGATGAGTATGATAATTACCCTGGTGTGATCATCACACAATGTATACATGCATGAAAATGTCACTCTTTATCCCATAAATATATATAATTATTACATGTCAATTAAAAATAAAACTTAAAAGATTAGTTAAACAATTGATGGATTAAGTATATGAATAAAAATGTTGTTCAGAGGATAATTTATCACAACAGAAAGAACAAATAGTCCAAACCTGTGTCAAGAAACATTTAAATAAATAATGGTAGATTTCATGCATTGGAATATCTTTCAACTGTTAAAAACGTTGATGTAGCGATTGATTAACATGGAAAGATGCTCAGATATATTGCTAATTGATAAAAAGTCAGGTTACAAATCCCATTATTGTTAAGAAAAATATCATTAAAGTATAAAAGGATATACATCCATATGTTTTCAGTGATCATCTCTGGATGATGAAATTTTGCATGTATAACTATATTAATATTGAAGTTTCAGGCCACATGAGAAATTACAATGGTATGAGAGTCCAAAATGAGGCATTGAAATCACTATAAATGATTTTAAAGGAAATGAGTCCAAGATCTTGTTCTAGGACTCCTGGACCTCTCAGCCATAACAAGGATATAAAAAGACATCAGAGAAATGATTTTTAAAGGAAATTGCTGAAGAAATTTCTTTGAAGAGAGCTACTGCAGTGTTGTGAATCCTGCTCCCTTTGGAGGTGGGGCGGGAAGGGGCTACATTTATCCTAGTTGGGTGGCTGTGAAGGCAGCACCGTTAGAGTTCAAAATGTGTGTCCTGTAGTTGGAAGAACCACATACTCACGTCAGAGTGATTTTTGCTTGTGGAAGCTACCAGGGATTGAGGACCAAAGTCAGATACTGCCCAGGAAATGACAAAGAAAGTGAGGGAAGGTCTGAGAAACTACAAAGCTAAGAAAGGGCATCTATGTTTGCATGGCCTGAATTTTCAGTTTGTGATGTGACACATGAAAATAGGAGTATTTTCTATGGACCAGATTTAGGCCACAAGAGAAAGGGCAAGCCACTTTGGGAGCATCACAGGGTCTCTCCAACATGGTGGCTCAAGAGACCTGAGCAAAAAGAGGTTGGAGTTGTACCATGAAATGCTTGGGGTCTAAGCAAGAAATATCTAGTCAAGGAACTCAGGACAGCATAGACCAGCAAGAAAACACTGAAGAGGTCTTTGCATATCCCCGGAGACAGTTTTAAATGTTTGTGAAGCACAAAGTAATGATTGCTTACGGTGTTATAAGATTAAATGTGAGTAATTTCTCCTCTCCTCTTTCTCCCTGCATCCAGCTGTTTCTAAAAGAGTCATAGATTTTAGTATAGCCTTTAGATATTATTAATATGCATTTATCTACACTTGATCTTAGCCAAAAGGCAGAGAAGCGATCATATGATGATATGCATTTATCTAAAGAGGGACAATAGGCCAAAGCTCAAATTGAAAATCGGAATAATTTCACAAAAGATCAAATCAGAACTGAGGCCCAAAATAGAAGCTTGGATGTTAAAAGTGTTGTTCATTTTCTTGTCAGTTAACCTCAGGTTACGTTAGCACTAAGGATACTATGAAATAGGGTGGTACCTTCAGGTAAGATTGGGCATAACATCCATCAGAGAGCAGGCAAGTTTCAGCAGAAATTTTGAAATGCTTCGAAATGGAGGTTAAAAGCCACTTGCTTTTATTTTGAGAGTAAATACTAAGTACAGAGGAGGTTCATATTCTACTAGAGAGATGTAGGAAGATATGTATAAAGAATCAAACATGAATTCGTTTATACCAAGTGCATTCATTGGAGAAGATGAAAGTACTGGAATCGAATTGCTAAAGAAATAATGAACTTATTTTGGAAAACATTGCACATTTTTTGTTGAGGCCACCCTGGTTTTCTTCTACTTTAATTGCCATTGGCTCATTCCACTGCATTTTGCCCATGTCTTCATGATGATTATGCTCTAATCAGTCTGACATTCCTTCAACAGCTAATTTCCATCTATAAAACTCATGCCCACCAAGCACAGCATGCCCATAACTTTGGTGGAGCACTTCTCCCTCCTAGGATAAGAACCTTCCCAGATCCTGGGCTAACTCATTTGAATTGGTCTTCCATCTTTGCTAAGGAAGAAAATGACAATTACATTTTTTTTGAGAGGAACTAGGCATGCTCTCACTTTAAACACTGGGAAATGTAATTCCACTAATTTTCAGTAAAAAGATGTAAAATCTTAAACTTTCTTTCCTCTCCACATGCAATTTGAAGAAGCATGGTCAGAAAGAAGGGTATTCCACTCAACTGACTGCTACGTTTACTGACACTCCCTTCCTCCTATAGAAGGTGGCAACTGATGCCCTTTGCCTACTAAATGACTAACGCCTAGAAGACTGGCACTATTAACTCCCAACAATACACACCCACCACACACCTCACACACACATCTGTTCCAATCATTGAGTTCTGTGCTTATCAAATGTCATTGCACCTGCTTATGCTGCTTTTCTTCATTACAGCAATTACAAAATTTAATAAAAAAAAATTTGCTGTTTCAAGAAACTGTATTGGGTACTTTAGAAAGACTCTTATAAAGACAAGTTCCTCAGACATTGCTGTCAAAGGGTGTTGGACAAACCAAAAGCATTCTGCGCCTTTAATGAATTTGCAAGCAGCTTCAAATTCTCATTCCACTTAAAGACTACACTATAAACTTTAGGCAAAGTACTAAGAAAAACCATTTGACTCTAATTGGTGGACTTCTGCTAAAATAAAGCCCTAGCTTCGTGGCTATGCACATGGTAAGTACATGTACATCAATGTGTTGTTGTTTAAAGTAGTTTCTTAAAGTAAATAATATTTTTATGCTTCCTTAACTTAAGTTTTCAATTGAACAATAAGTTTCCAGTCCTGGATGGATTTAAGAGGAGAAATTCTAACCTATGGCCTAGAGCAGGGGTGGAAAAACCACAATCCAGGGGCCAATGGGCCAAATCCAGTCAATCCCCTGTCTTGGTATGGCCCAGGAGCTAAGAATATTTTTTACACTTCTAACTTTAAAAACAATCAGAAGAAGAATATTTTGAGATATATAAAAGTTATAAAAAGTTCAAATACCCATGGCTATGAATAAGGTTTTATTGAAACATAGCCATACCCATTCTTTTAAGTATTGTCTGTGGTTGCTTTCAAAGTTATCATTGCAAAGTTGAGGAGTTGTGACAGAGACTATGTGGCTTGAAAAGCCAAAAATATTGACTATGTGATGTTTTACAGAAAATGCTGGCTTCTGACCTAGAGCATTATTGAAAAATTCCTCCTCCTCCTCCTCCTCCTCCTCCTTCTTCTTCTTTTTGTGTTGTTGTTGTCACAGTTTCTTCCCTTCATTCTCTTTTCCTGTGGTTTGATGGTAGGAGGCATTTCAGGCCACCTTCACCCCTCCAGGCTGTCGGGATGAATATTGCCTTTCTTCACCAGTACGCAATCTATCCATGTAACAAAATTACACCATACCCCATACATTTATACAAATAAAACAAAATAAATTTAAAGAGAGAAAAAATGTTGCCTTTCTGTGGGCTAAGATTTGCATGAGGACAAAATGCTTTTCTGAGCAATCAAACATTTCCAGAGTGACCTTTTAATGCACATTATTTACTCATAGGAAAGCTTTATTTAAGTACAGACACTGCTGAGTGCATCTTTTTCTTTTCTCTTTCCTTTAGGGCCAGGTTGTCTGAAAGAACAAAGCAATTCTTTTGCTTAGTTTCCATTCTGAAGGAATGATACAGGTGAATGACCTGGAGAAAATTGATTTTTTTTTTCTGCTTGTGCATCTTGGTTTAATTTCACCTTTGGAGTTGACAGATGATCTTCCTTTATGATTTACTGGAAAATACTGGTATTCAGAGTGAGGTGTTGGACAGCCAAATACATGATTTAAAAAGCGACATTGATCTCTCTCTCTTTTTGAGTGGGGAGAGCAAGAAGCGGTCAAAAACAAAAGACAAAATAGAGATCTAAAATTGTAGATTTCTTCTTTGCGTCAAAGCTATACTTTATTGACTATTACGAAGTGTTCAAGGGGATATCTTATTTTCCGGTGGAAGAGGACTAGAATAATATATGATAATTGGCTTCTGGTTTAACAAGGTGTTAACTGAAAGTTTTGACTGAGGAACCAAGGTACAACATGTAGCCGTCTGAAATCAGGCTCCTTAGAAATGCAGCCTGAGCTAGAGATTCCTGTGCAGGTCATTTATTAAGAGTGCGTTTCGAGAGAAGTCTGTGATGGAGTGGAGAAAGCAGGGTAAGGAAAGGGAGAGGCTAAGCGAAAATGGTTTCAGGGGCATTCTAGCCTTGGCTTGAAATTTGGGGAGCTCTGGGACATGTCTAGCAGCACGGAATCTGCCCGGGAGGTAAGGAAGCAGGGCTCTTGTTCCCTCAGAGTTCTGACTCACCGTGGGTGGAGGAGTGAAATTCTCAGCCTTCTAGCCAGGTCCCTCCAACTGCCCAGGGCAGTCCTCCAGAGACTGAGTTGGAGGTGAATGAGCAACAAACACATCGCGGCAGATGGTCAAGGGACCCACGAGACCAATAACATCAGCTATGGGCTCAGATTCCAAATCAGGTTGGGAGGCAGAGCATCATGCGGCACTTGCAAAGAATAAACAACTCAGACTTCTCAGCCTCACCATGGGGCTAAAGGTGCTGGGGCAAATCTTCATCTGCAGGAAAAGGCCCGAGAAGGAGAAGCACTGTCTTCTGTTTTGTTGTTCAGCAGGCTGGACCCAGGGGAGGGAAACAAGAACCTTCGAATGAAGATCGAAGGCTTCATGGTTATATGGGACTCATTCTGATTGCAGATTTAAAGTGACCATAGGTGATGCATTACCTAAGCATCAACGTCAAAGTAAATGCATTTCTCAGCTTTATTATCCAGGGGCAGTGGAAAAGTTAGCCTCACGGAGGGGAATTTAAAGAGAGTAATGGGAGACAAAATGTGCTTGCTTTGTGACAGCACCCCACTGGTCTTGTCAAACAGGGCATCACTCTATCTAGAAGACAATGAAATCATCAATGTGACTCAAATTTGTGGCCACCATTTCTAGAACTGATCACAACTTTCATGTTCAAGGAGAAGAACTTTTTATGTTTCGATTCTAAAGCTTGTATCCTAGACGCCTCTTTTGATTTTAAAACATCAAATTGGGAAATACTTTTGGAGAGTAGAGCAGAGGGAGGAGCTGAGAGATCCGCCTGCGGAAACAGGAGAAGGAGAAATTGAAGGACTTACCCAGAGGCTTTATTTTCAAGGCAAGCATACATTTTGCTTAGATTCTCTTTATCTGTGGTGGCTATGGGGAATGGATGATTAAGGGAAAGTATGGAGGTCCTAAGGGTACACTTCCCAAGTCACCTGCGGGAGGTTGCCATTGTAAGATGACATCACTCTCTCCAGTTTCACAGATGAGGAAACGGAGACCCCGAAATGCAAGGAGATTGTCCAAGGTCACACAGCAGCCAGGTGGCAAAGCCTGGAAATCTAGCCTATCTGATACTAATGACCTCGTTTCTTCACTTTTCCTCTGAGCATGGTGGAGAAAAAACCCAGCTTTGGGAGAAGTCACTTTGAATGTGTTTGTTATAAGCCTCATGGAATAAAACTTTTGCTGGGAAAGATTCGAATCTTTGGAAGAAGGTTATTTGTTTCTGCTCAGGTAATGCAATTAGCCTGTTGAATGTGAGATGAGAATAAAATGTTTTTCTCTGCTCAGTCTATCCATTTTTAAAAGCACACAGAAAACCAAGTCTACTGCTGCTGACACTAATGTGCGTGGGGAAGCTCACCAGAGATGAAAACACTACTTTATCTCTGTCTAGTGATCACTATAGTTCCTTCCTTCTCTCTTAGTGTAAATTGCTAAGAATGTGAGACTGTGTCCTGACTGGAAGTTTGTTATCATTTTGCTTAATTAAATAACATTCTCCGAGGCATGGGGTTGCAATTATTTCCTCTCTTTCTTTTGTTGATTAGTTAGAATCCTCGCATTTATTTGTAATCCATGGTAGGTTTTCCCCTCTTACTGTCGCTGCCACCATGGTAGATATTTCTCATTCTTTGGCTTTCACCATATTAGAACAGAATCTCGCTAAATTTATAGCAAGTACTTATACAACATTTGCAGGACTCTTTTCTCTATAGATGGCGAGATTCTTATCTTGGGCAATTTTCTCTGGAAGAGATTTTGGTCATGTAATTAAAAAATTCTGTCAAATGAAAAGGGAGGAAGTTATTATTATAAAGGTTTTCTTTTTCTTTGTAAACCAAGCAGATGGTTTCATTATCATCTTTTTTCCTCTGGAGCATATGTTGACGTAAATAGTAAGTTTATGCGTCCAAGAAAATAACAGTTTTACATATAAGGTTCATCAGAGAAAGAAAGAATAATAGTGTCACTCTCATGGGCATATTTATCTATAAATCTATGAGTGGGGACTCATAATTTGCTCTATATAAATATGTTATTCCACTTGAGATAAATTTCTTCGGATGAATTCAAAATCAAAATCTTGGGCGAAGAAATTCATTTTGTTTTGTATACAATAACAGTTATTGTTTCCAAGGGAGCAGGCACAAAGATAATACCTAATAATGATAGTAAATATTTGTGTGTCTGACCTGTGCCAAGTGTTTTACATGCACTATTTTATTTAATCTTCTATTGAATCTTTATAAAATCCCCACGATTCAGTATTATTATTATGATCTCTTTTTTACAGTTGAGATAAGTGAAACTTGTAGATTGCTAAAAGTCCTATACTTTTTAACAGGCACAATTGGGATCGAAACATTTAACCATTCAATTTATAGCCTGTAACTTCTTCCTTAAACTGCCTATCATCCCGGAGGTAGGGGATTCTGGAGAGCTAATTAAGATTGGAAGCGGATACCTTTCCTATGGTGTTATCCAAATAAAGAGTGAGCTGAAAGGGGGTAGCCAAAGAACCAGTTTGGGTTATTTTATTTGGGGAAGGGTCTAGAGATACCAGTTATTTCATAAGAAGTAAGCTCTCTAGGTTAAATTTTTCAAATCTAGGAATGCATATGGCTACCTCAAGATCTTTGCACTAGCTGTTCCCTCTGCCTGAATGTTCTTCACTAAGATATCACATGAAAAACTCCTTTCCCTCCTTCATGTCTTTGCTCTAATGTCAACTCCTCAATGAGCCTAACCTGACTACTCTATTTGAAATTAGAAACTCCTAACCTTAAACTTCTGATCCCCCTTACTTTGCTTTATTTTTTCCATAGTAGTTATCACATCTCACAAAATTGACCACTATTATGTCTACTGTTTACTACATGTCTTTCTCCACTAAAATGTAAGCATCTCAGAGAAAGGGATCTTTGTCTGATTTTTGTTGTTTCTGGACGTGCACCCAGCACACAGTAGACACACAATAAATTCAGTCTGGTAAACAAATCAGGAAGATAATGTTCCCAGGAATTATAAACAAGCAATCAGAAAATAAGGGACATCAAACTCAGACCTTTCATGAACATCACAAGAGAAAGTCTCTTTTAGGTTGGATCTGTACCCTCCCATACACACACCCAGACACACATTCCCTTGCAAGGAAGGCAATGCCGTTGGAGTATTTTAGAGGAAGCAATTCATTTTGGAGAAATTGGATCTACATTTCTCTGGAAAAATGAACATGAAAGTTGTCTCCTTTGCTCTGTAACTTAATTATAATATGCCCAGTTGCTCTGGTAATCTATGCCAGCCTGTATACCAACTGCACAAAGTAAGGATGGGTGGGGAACGAAGAACTAGAAATGGTGCTCTTATCAGGAAAGCCTGATCACTGTGAATTGATTGACTCTTGCAAAGGAAAGTGTAATTTCTTTCACTCTCAATAGCTCACAATGGCTCTCTCAGCCAATACCATTGATTGTGCTTAATGTACAATGCAGAGCAACAGATAAAGACATCTGGGAGGCAACTAGGTTGTAAGACAGTAAGAGATTTTTTTTTTTTTTGCAGTTTTGACCAGGGATAGGCTTGAACCCGCCACCCCTGGTATATGGAGCTGGAGCCCTACTTCTTGAGCCACAGGCGCCACCCAAGAATTTTTTTAGTAAAGTAAACCCAAGAGCTTTGGAGGTTGAAGGTGAAAGAGAGACGAGAGGAAGTAGAGAAAGGAAACAGGGATCAAAGTCAAATCAGACTTTGAGATTAGCATTAACAGAAGGGAAACAGCCTGATGAAAACAGAGTGCCACCTATAGCATATGACTGCAAGAGCACCTGAAAAATCTTAATTGGAGGTCACCAGCAGCAGGTCTTCAAAAGTCAGCCACTTAGAACAGCAGTCAACAAACTGTAGTTGCTAGGTTAAATCTGCTTCGCCATCTGTTGTATGCTCCACGAGCTGAGTGCTTTTAACTGGTTAAAAAAAAAAAAAAAAGAAGACGATTAATATTTTGTAACATGTGAAAATTATATGAAATTCAAATTTCAGCATCCATTAGTAAAGTTTTACTGGAACACAGCCATGCTTATTCATTTACATATTATCTATGACTATATTTGTGCTATATTAATACAGTTGACCCTTGAAGAACACAGGTTTGAACTGTGTGGGTCCACTTATGCTTGGATTAAACACAGCATTTTAGGGATGTGAAACTCCAGTACACAGAGGGCCGATTTTCATATACACAGGTTCCACGGGGCCAACTGTGGGACTTGAGTATATGTGGATTTTGGTGTATGTGGGGGTCTTGGAACCAATCCCCCATGGATACCAAAGGGCAATTGTACAGTGGAATATTTAAGAAAGAGACTGTATGGACCACAAAGTCTAAAATAGTTAATAAAATTAAATAGAAATATTTGCCCTTTACAGAAAGAATTTGCCTACTCTTGACTTAGAACTTCAGATACTTTGCTATGTTTTTGTAGTAGAGATATGCAATAGAGTTCCCTGCGGATGCTTTTTAAAATAAAATAAATCTTATAACAACATATTTATATTATAATAATATAACCCATCTTACATTTTTTTCTAATTTTGCTGCTGTACAGCCTTGTTAAATATCTCTCATCTTGAAAACAGCTCATCAGCCGAGAGCCACATATCTGGTGATGAGTAATAAGCATTATTCATTAATTTAAGTAACATTCCAATTTTATTGAGTTTTCCTTCGAATTGTTTTCAATTTAATAAAACTGAACTGCACCTAATAGATAATTAAATGCCTGCATTTGCCTCAAAAATTGAGACTGCTTTTCTCTTCCAGGCTTTTCTTAGAATGTGGTGGAATTATTTTTTCTTAAGGAGGCAAGAGGTATATATGCTATAAGATTTCTTCCAAATGAATTCGAACCTCTTGGATTGGTACCGTGTGTGCTGGAGAACATGGTAATTATGGACTCCATTCTGAGGATGCAGCAATCAAAGGAATTTTAGCCTTGTTTGTGGCTATAAATGTACTTGAATGTTCTCATCTCTATCAGCTTATGAGGACAAATATGGCTCTATTAATAATGAAGACAAATATAGTTCTATTAATATTAATAATGGATTCCCCTTAGCTCCCAGCTTTCCTCTGCTTATACAGAAATGTCAGTGCCTTGCAAATTTCCCCTCTCCAGGCACTTTGGGAGTCCTCAGGGCTGTCTTGAAGGTGCCCATTTATTAGGCTCAGTCCTGGCTTGCTGTGGCTGCCAGACAAGCAGTGTGTCAAGATGTGCAGGTCCTAAATATCCTGGGGAGCTTTGCAGTGATGTTATGACACCAGTTATAGCTGCCTCTGTCACCTCCGTGTTGCTGAGCTGCAGATTTGCTGCCCATCTGGAAATTTCCATGACCTGTTGTCCCTAAGAGCTCTGCAGAGGTGTGCCGCTGCTGCTCCTATGAGACAGATTTGCAGCTGCTGCCTCTAAAATCTCATTCCTCTGGGACACTTAATCTCAGTGTCCAAGATGAAAAGGAGACATGGTTTGGCTGGGGGCTGTCCCGCAAAAAGACTGCTTGGGAACAAATGTGCCACAGAGTTTAGGAGGCCAGCATGTCTCACTTAAACTCATGGGCTTTCTGCCTTCCTGGGTTCATCAGACCACAAGTGTGGATGAGTTTCCAAAAAACCTAAAACTATTTTCTCCTCCCACCCTCAAGCCATGGCCCTGAGTCTGGTTAGCTGTTCTGGAGTTCCTCTCCATCATCAAAACTTTTTCTGGGGACTGGTCAGCCCTCTCTGCAACCTACACTTTTCTGGGGCCTTTCCAGTGTGTTGAAATTGTCTATACATATCTGAATTGAAATTGCAGTTAGGGTTAAATATTCTTCCCTTCTACTTCTCAGTCCCCAAGTAAATAGTCGGGTACTAACAAACAAGTGTGTGTGTGGGGGGGCAGTATCAAATTTTGAAATTTCACCCTACCAGGGATCTCTGTTATAGAAAATGAAAAGGTTTTTTGGGAGGTGTGAATAGAAAAATTCATTATAGTCTACTGTGAGAAAGTATATAACTTTTTACTTGAGTCTTTTATTTTGAGAAAATTACATGGATGCTTTTATGATGCTTTCAACAGACATTTTTGAATAGATGAAAATGATGTATTTAATAAGGTATTCTTTAACTTTTCATTCATTCATTGAAAAACTAATTGTGCAGCTACTATGTGCTAGGTACTGGGGATCCTAGGGACCTAAGAGGTCTCTACACTGATGGATATCAAATTCTAGTGAGGGAATAATAAATAATGATTAATTAAATAAATACATATATAATTTTCAGGTAGTTAAGATTTTCAGAAAGCAAATTAAAACAAGGTAAGGAGATAGGGAGTGCCAGCTGGACGTGCTATGGTACAGAGACAGGTTGGAGAGAGAAAGTCTCCATGAGAAAGTAATTTTGGAGCCTAGATTTAAAGGAAATGAAAGAATAAGCCTGGTCTTAGAGAAGACATGCACAAGGCAAGCCTGTGCAAAGGCACTGGGAGAAGGACAGGATAGAGGATGGGTGAAGTTACTAGGCCAGCACCCAAGAACATTGCTTCAGGCCAACCTTCAACTTCAATCACACCCTCTTCTCTTTCTCTTTCAGAGAGTTTAGGCATGCTACTTAAAACTAATCTGAAAGATTCCTCCTTCCCCCAAGTATTCCCACACACAAACCTCCCATACACAAAATTACCATTTATAAAGACCTGCCAAACTCCAGAGATTTTTACACAAGTCTTTGATGATATTTAAAATGGTCCTGGAGTGGTTGGGTGTGGTCACTCATGCCTGTAATCCTAGCACTCTGGGAGGCCAAGGCAGGTGGATCGGCCTGAGCTCATGAGTTCAAGACCAGCCTGAACTAGAGTAAGTTCTCATCTCTAAAACTAGCCAGGCATTATTCCGGGCACCTGTAGTCTCAGCTATTCAGGAGACTGAGGCAAGAGAATCACATGAGCCCAAGAGTTTGAGGTTGCTGTGAGGTATGACACCATGGCACTCTACCAAAGGTGACAAAGTGAGACTCTGTCTCAAAAAGAAAAAAAAAAAATCCTGGGAAATGGACATTTTTATTCCAATTTTAGGGAAATCATGTGACTTGCCCAACACCACACCACTAGTAAGTGTCAAAACAAGAGTTTGAACTCATGTCTTTTGAACCCAAAAGCCTGGGATATTTCCATCATTTTACAACCTCAGCCTCTTTCTTCATATTACCTATCCTAGACTAGATGGATTCTGAGGCTCAAATAAAGATCTATCTGGCAGGAATGAAGAGGGTGAAAAGGGAAGTTTTCTGGGTGGGGGGCTGGGTAGGTTCCAGGCAGTTGTATTGCTTCTATGGATTTCTAGAGGCTGCAGCTCAGGCCTGCAGAGTGACCACACATTGGAGAGTCTTGCAGGAAGAAGCAGAGGAAGCTCATCTTCCCCACTGGCCTGTTGGTATACTGCAGTTTGTGGGCACATGGCCCACAAAAAAGATTTCCCTAGAGTAGGCAAGTTCTGATAGAGAAGGACCCATGCTGTCGTAGACCCTATATACTCCCTACCTCCACAGATCAGGTTTTTTATGTCATTGTTCTACCATCCTCACTGAACACTTTTATGATGATCAACAGCTTACAGCTTAGGGTGTTCCCTCTGCTACAGTGAGCCCCCAGTGACTTCAATGCCCTGAGCTTAGACCCATAGCTCTTCTGAATAGGCAGAGGAATAACATCCTCACATACAGTGCCACAGACATAGATGGAGAAGGGGCCTTCCTTTTCAGATTCTTTCCAGGGAGATTTTATGGTTATGCAGGTCCAGACTCCTCAGGGGTTGTAGTTGGATAGAATCCAATACTATCTTCTGTAAATCCAGTTTAGACAGGTGAGAGGCACTTTTCCTAGTGCTTTCCTTATGACAGGAGTGTATTTTATGTTTGTAAAATACCTACCATGCTCTTGAAGTCTCTCAGGTCTTCTGTCTCCAAATGGGAATCTTAATTAGTTATGTATTCATTATTAAATGAATGTAATTGTTCACAAATCCAATTGTTTATTCATTACTCCTTTCATTCTTATGTCCTTTGGGCCAACCCATTCAAATATCTAGTACAGAGAATGTAATTTAACAGTTCTCAGCATCTGTACAGGGCTGTTCAGCACTATTAGGAAAAAAAAATCAGACATTTGTGAAAATGAGTACAAGGTAGGGTAACTGCTGTGACAAAACAGCCCTCAATTTTAGTAGCTTATAATAAAAATAAATGTCTCACTCATATAAGAGAGCAAAATATATATTCTTGCTTTGATGGCTCTCCTGTGAGTCTCCTCTCCATGTGCTAACTCAGTAACCCAGGCTCCTACTATGTTGTGGCTCTTTCTTCCTCTAAGTCCTTGGAGTCCTCTCTATTTACCTAATTGGTAAAGAAAAGGAAAGGCCATATATATGGAGGCAGGGTCATGAAGGGTGTTTATGTCACTTTCACTAATTCTTTTTGGTCCAGCTGCACCATAGGCTGAAAAATGTAGCCTAGTTGGTTATTCTACAGGAAAGGGAAGTGATTTGGTGAACAACTGGCCATCAACCATAAGTCTCTGAACTCAACTGGGATGCTACCTTCCCAGCATCCTATGTTACCCTAGCCATATCTTTCTTACTTTTGTTATTTCAAGTCTTAAAATTTTCCAAATTTATGACTTTATCATATTTCCCATATTCACTTTTAATAAAATATTTCAGACTATAAAAAAGTATATTGAATTAAGTACACCCATATAGCCATCATCCACTTAGAAAATAAAATATAATCAGACCTTTGTATCCAGGAGTTCTGTATCCATGGATATCACCAACCATGTATAGAAAATATTCACACACATACACAAACACACACACACAACACACACACACAAAAAAAAAAACAATAAAAAATCCCAATAGAGCAATAAAAATAAACCAGGCATGGTGGTGCAAGCCTATAGTCCCAGCTACTTGGGAAGCTGAGGCTGGAGGATCACTTGAGCCAAGGAGTTCAAAATCAGCTTTGGCAAAAAGGGAGACCTCATCTCTTAAAAATAAATAAAAAATACAAGATAATAATTATTTACATTATATTAAGTGTCATAAATAATCTAGAGATGATGTAAAGTATACAGGAGATTGTGTGTAGGTTATATGCAAATACTATGCCATTTTCTTTTTTTTTATTTTCTTCATATTTTATCTTATCATGGTTTAGATTTTTTTAAATACTGGGTTTTTTGCGAGAAAAGAACAGACTGTCATTTAGTTTTGTATTGAAAAACAAATTATTTTAATTATAATGATTAATGCTTTAACATTTGAAATAATGTGAAATAGGCTAGTTTTTTGCTATTTTGTCATAAAATCCAATATATATTTTGAAGGAGTGCTAGGACTAGATTCTGTGCCAGGATCTGCTTCCTATAAACTGCTTAAGAAGAATGCATAGTTTTATTAATAAGTGATTGATACCTTTAATTTGAATTGAAAGCCAAATTTTTATTTTTTTAAAGGAATAATAATTACAATTGTTTTTACGCCATTTTCTATCAAGGACTTGAACATCCACAGAAAACTACAGGGATGCTGAAACCAATTCCCTTCAGATACCAAGGGATGACTGTACTATAAAAACAGATAAAATCTTTGTGTACATGTATCACTGATTCACCTTTCTTTCTTAGGAGGTGTTTTTTCCCTCTTATTTAACAACAAAACAATAAAATCCCACTGTATTGCAACTCCCTCAATGTTCTTCCATCATTAATACAAATGCCCCTGCTTCCATCACCATTTCCATCTGGTATCTTCCCTCTCCTTAGCCTATTCTAATCACTTGCTCACTCTCTTCCCCATTATTAGAGACCTCACTGTTTACTGCTCCCCTTTCTCTGTATATTCAGTCTCTTCCTTCTAGTTAACATTTGATTATTTTTAAGTCTCTTCCAATTTACTTAAAAATACAAAATATGGGCGGCACATGTGGCTCAAAGACGTGGGGCACCAGCCCCATGTGCCAGAGGTGGTGGGTTCAAACCCAGCCCCAGCCAGAAACTGCAAAACAAACAAACAAAAAAAATACAAAATATAACCCCATGGTTCTATTTGACCTCCTGTCTATCTTCAGGCTCACTTTTCTCTTCATGAAAACTCTGTGATATGGCTGCCCACACCTACTGCATCTATGTCCTCATATTTTAACCCACTTTAATCTGAATTCCATCTCACTATTCCAAGAAAGCAGTTCTATCCCAGGACATTGTGACCACTGATTGGCTTAAGCCAATAGATATTTCTCAGTTCTTACACTTTTTGACCTCTCAAACTGATCTCATGGTCCTCTTTCTCCCTCTTGAAACATTCTCTTTCCGTAGCTTCCTTGGAACTATGTTCTGTTCTTTATCCAATCACTGTCCAGATCTTTCTCAGAATATTTTTTCTTGTACAATTCCTTAAATGTCAATACTTCTTAAATGACAATATTTCTCAAATGTTGTTTCCTAGATCATCTTTATATATAAATTTATATATTTTCTATAGTGATCTCATATATCTTATATATATGTGTATATATATATATGTATTTTTTTTTTTTCTACAGTGATCTCACCTATCTTTTTGGATTCTTCCATTTTTCCCTCCATATGTCATATGTCATTGCTGTATACTTGTCAGCCTCAAGCTCAAATCTTTCCTACTAAGACAAAACAAAAAAATAAACCGCATCATTACCAACAAAAACCTCTGTCAACCTTTGCTATGTCACCCATCTACTTTGCTGCCCCTGTTCCTTGAACAAAATTTTTGAAAATTGTCTACACATACCCCTCCACTTCCTAACCTCCTACTTTTCCCTCAGTCCATTCTACCACTCAGACTTGTGTTCCCATCCCTTCACCATCCTTCCCACATTTCCATCTATGCGCCTTTGTGGTGTCATCTTGAATTATCTATACTTAAAGTATTGGGTTCTTTGAGGCTTGGTTCTAGGAATCCTTTTATTCATGATCAATCTCTCCTTGCCCTTGACTTCAGTTGCCATTTTATTGTGATGACCTGCAAGTTTATTAAATGTCCAGTCAGATCTCTTTTGAGCTCCAAACTCTTAATCCTGCCATCAGAATATTTTATAGTTTTCCTATGCAATATTTTAAATACTGATATTGTATAACTTTATCTGTAAATCTATATATATTTCCCAGTGTTTCCTGTTTCAGTTAATGGCACCATGATTCATTCAGCTATGCAAACTGACCCCCTTCCCAAATTCTTGGGTTTTTTTTTTTTTAATTAAATCATAGCTGTGTACATTAATGCAATCATGGGGCACTGTGCACTGGTTTTGAAATATTTTCATCAAACTGGTTAACATAGCATCCTGGAATTTTCTTATTTATTGTGTTAAGACATTTATATTCTACATTTATTAAGTTTCACACATACCCTTCCAAATTATTCTTAATTAATGTTTCCTCCATCTCTCTTTCCCTCTAATGAATTGTGCTATCTTGTCAATTTTTCCTCCCAAATATTTTCTAAGCCCGTCCATTTCTCTTCGTATGTACGACACTTTTCTATACCCATTTCACAGCAGTTTTCCTTCTGTTTTTATGGCCCCACCATACTGACTTTAGAGACCTTTAAAGTAAGCACACTATTTCTATTCCTTTTCATGGAACATTCTCTGTTTTTACTCTATCCCTCACCTATGACCCTGAAAACCCTTCTCACAATTCTTGCCTCAGCTTAAGCATCCTTTTTTCAGGGAATTCTTCCTTTATTCCTCAGGCTGGATTAAGTTTATTTATTATGTACTCTTATGGTTTAAGATGTATTTTTTTCACAATAAATAAGACAGTATATTTATATTTGTGTGACTATTTGACAAATGTTGTGTCTTGACTAGATTACATAGCTTTGTCAATACTATTGCTCACCTCCTATTTCTGGCATGTAACACAGCACATGACACATACCAGATATTCAATAAATGTCTAAATGGCTTCAAATATCCACTGTAGGTTGGTAGTTGCAAAACTATCTCCAACCCAAGTCACTCTCCTGAGCTTCTGATGTATATCACCAGTTTTTTTTTTTTTTTTTTTTTTTTGCAGTTTCTGGCCGGGGCTGGAATTACTTTACCCCTTTGAGCCATAGGCGCCGCCCTATATGACCATTTTTTTTACTTGACATGTTTGACTGTATATCTCACTGGCATGTCAAACTTAAGAAATCCCAAACTATGCATCTACCCCATCTGCCCAAATCAGACATTGGATGTCAGCTCTGAACTTTTTCTTTCCCACATCTCTCACTTCTAATAAAGCACTAAGTTCTACACATTCTGTCTCAAATATTATTCCAATCTATCCATTTCTACTTAACCTCATGGCCCCTAATATATTCTAGTTCAAGGTATCATCACCTCTCACCTGTATCACTACAGAAGCCACATTACTGGCCTTCTTTCTTCTAGCCTTGTGTTCCTTCTAGCTATTAACCTCCATAAACAACAATCTGTCGAAAGTGAAAATCTTATCTTACATCTGATTCAAATCCCTAGCTCCCCAACACTAATAAGGCTTATGACTCTGAAGGATTGCTTGACTCTCTCCATCCTTACTTTTTATCCCTTCTCCCTTCATACTCTCTTTTCCATGCATCTTAAATCACTTCTCTTGTGTTGAATATGCCCTGCTCTCTTATACTTCAGAATTGTCTGGCTTAGTAAATTATGCTGCATAAAAAATAATCTCAAAACTTAGTACCTTATAACAATTATTTATTACTTTGCATAAGCCTGTGCGTTAGCTGGGCAATTTTGCTGATAGGAGCCAGACTCATATGATCTCCATTAGACTAGCTCATTTGTCTTTGCTCCTCTGGCAGGCCAGTTAGAGGCTGGCTCATCTAGCATAGTCCAGCATGGCTTCATCTGGCATGATTAAGCTCTCTTCCACATTGGCTTTCATCCTGTAGTAGCCAAGCCTAGCTTATTCCTGTGGTGGTGGCAGAGTTCAACAAAAAACAGTGCAAGTATGCAAAGCTACCTGATGCCTAGGAATGAAACTAACATGTGAATCACTTCTATAGTATTCTATTGGCCAAAGCAAGTCACAAGATCAGCCTAGATTGAAGGAGTTGGAAACAGACCCCAGAGCTTGATGGAAGGTGATGCAAAGTAACATTATAAAGTGGTGGATACATAAAAAGGTGGAGAATGGGGGCCATTTTTGTACTCAGTCTACCAAGTGATCTTTCATCATTCCTTTTGCATAGAATACCTGTATGTCAACCCTCCTCTTTAATGAGCTGGTAATTACCCCACTGTTCTCAGTTTGGATGTCCCTTCTAGGAAATCTTTCTAGGATTCCTCTAGCTGTCTCTTTCTGGCCTCCTCATTATATTACATATATTAAATGCCTGACTGCTTATCTTGTTTTCCAATTTGAACATAGTCCTTGAAGACAGAGACTATGTCTTATTTGGATATCTCCTAGCACTGTACCTGGCAGCAGCAGAGGCTGTTATAAGTACATTTAAATTTAAAATGTACAATAAAAATCAATCAAGCAAGGCCTCAATAAGTAAGCAAAAATCTAAAGTGCACAATAAAATAAATCAATATCAATATATGCTTCCCCTGCCACTTAAATCTCTGATTAAAAATAAAGCAGCAGCAGGTATCTCTACCAACTCACTTTTTTCATTTTATTTTTATTTTTTTCTTCTTCAGTAGAATCAAGGGAGTAGACTTTGAAATTCACTGTGTGATTGTATTCATGCAGAGTAGTCATAAAAAACCTAATATAAACCCAAGAATAATAGGCATAAATCCACCTTATTTTCTTAGTGGGACAGAAGTATTTATTTCAAGCTCCCTTTCTACTGCTCTGTTCTCTACTCATCACCCATCTGATAAGAAGTATTGCACTCCTTTATCTATAAATTACTTTTTCTCAGGGCTCAGTAATTTCATCCCTAGTCTCATGTCTTCCTCAAATCTTTGAGGTCTCATGACAGAGCTAAATCTGGTATTCATGGTATAGTCTCTAGAGCAGCGAGGCATGACTTTTCTTAATCTCCTCTCTCACTTTTTAATTTACTTTCCTCTTATTTTAGCTGCTTCCTCAACCACACCACACCTCACTCTATGCACAGATGCTCATCTTTTGATGTTTTCTACTTTTACGATGTGGAAAATAACATTCTAGTCACATTTCTTTTGGTTTCCCATCCACGTATTTTTTTTCTCTTGCCAGTTACTTTAATGTTGGATCCAACAGGAAATGCTAATCACCCATCTCCATGTAACTCACTTCAATAGCAAGTTGTGATGTCATGTCACTTACTGTTTTCACATCTTTAAGCCTGCCATGGTTAACATCATCCTCCACCAACATTCACTTACTTTTGTGGTTTCTGTCATTGCCATTGTAACACATATTCTTGACCTTTCCCCAACTGCCTCTGAAGTTAACTAGCATTTATCACAAAAGAGGGGAATAGCAATGGGAACAATCCATGTAAAAAGTACTCCTTGGAGACTCCCCACACAGACCATTAGTTAGTCAACTAGGGCTCTGATTCAGCGAAATAACTATTAGGTTCTCAAAGTGACAGGATGAGTTCTAAATGAGCCATGATTGCCAGCCAGTAGCAGGTTCAATATGTATAAGTCATGTCAAAGTAGCCCCATTTACATATTTGACAAATTTATGAGATTAGAATTTTATCAAAACATTTGACAAAGCTTTCAGGGTAGTTTTGTGAAGAATACATGAGGAAGAGTGTTGCATGGATATGTGAATCACTAATCATTCTTAAAAAAGAAAGTTGATTAATAGCACTGGCAAACTTTTTCTGTGAAGGGCCAGGTAGTAAGTATTTTGGGCTTGGTTGGAAGAACTACTCAAGTCTGCCATTATATCCTGAGAGCAGCCATAGACAATACATACAAAAATGAATGTAACTGTGTCCTAATAGAACTTTATTTACCAAAACAGACAGTGGGCTGGATCTGGCCCATGGACCATAGTTTGTTGATCGCTGTCTTAGGGCTTAAGATACCAAGGGGTGTGACTATCACCTGTTAGTTTTAGCAACTTTTCCAGCATAAGAATTTGAAACCTTCAATAGGCAACTGCATTGTTGTCTTTGAATACTGGATGACACTATTGCACTGTGTGTGTACGTTTAGATCTGCTGATGCACCTATGTTCTTATACAGAAACCAACTCATCATAGAGAGGTTTCCCTTTATTCTAATTAGTACCAGATATCCTTAGAGAGATAAGAAATGTTGAATTCTTTTAATACAGAAATCAGTGCATATTAAGAATTAATCTACACATAGATGAGCTCATAAAAAAACATAAGAAAACATTAGCAGCTAATTAGAAACTAATGCTAAAATGCTAAAGTTCTTAGATTAAAGCAACTACAGCACACTTGAATTGTTAATATGACAATTATCTCAGCCACCTACAAAGTACTTGTTAATAAATACTTTATAAAGACTTCTGTTAAGTGAGAGGGCAGCTGTTTTGTAAAATGTAAGTTTATATGGTCTTGAAAAATGTACTCAGTATGTTTTCTTTTTAGAACTTCTAATCATGGTGGCTTCTTGAAAGAATTCATGCTGCCCCTAAATTTCAAATATATTTTCCTTTCTGAAACTAAGGCTCAATACTCTACAACAGTGGTTTTCAAAGTGTAGTTCGACGAATAGCAGCATAAGCATCACCAGGGAACTTAGTTAGAGATGTCAATTCTTCAACTTCTCCCACACTTAATGAATCAGACACTCTAGACTCCAGAAATCTGTATTTTAACAGCCCTTCCAGTTATTTTGGATGGATACTGTTTTCAGATTATAAGCGATTTATTAAATAAGCAAATATAAAATAAATGAATTTAGTAGTCAACTCAGCAAGCAAATAATAAAGAAATATAAACCAAAAGAAATTCATTAATAAAATTAAAAAGACATTAATAAATGAAAATGCATAAAATTGTCATGTTTTCCTTAAACATTAGAAAAATATAAATGAACCACTAACTAGTCTAGTTATAAAAATAGATGAATTTCAGTGAAGAAAATTAAGAATAAGACCACCATCTCTACAGAGGAAATAGAAAAGAATTACAAAAATACTGTAATATTTTTATGCTCAAAATTTTTAAAACTTGGATAAATTGGAAAAATTTCTAGGAATATATTTGAAAAAATAGATCCAGAAAAAAGTAAAAGACTTAGATAAACCAATGACTGTAGAAGAAAAACAAAAATATACACAGGTTCATTTTGTGAAATCTTTAAATTTCAGATATTCCTAAACTATTGAGTCTTCTTGAGGGAACAGAGAAAGAAACAACATTTCATCTTTTTGCATAGCCAGGGGCTAGAGTAATGCTGACGAGCATAAACTGACACTATAAATATTTTCATAGGGTGGGAAGAGAAAAAGAGAAAGAGAAAGAGAGAGAGAGGGAGGGAGGGAGACAAAGTAATGATTTCACAAGGACTTCACAAAATGGATCTTACAAAAGTTAAGTTTTATTGGCTGAAATGTGGGGCCACAAAATGGCCTTGAGCCTCTTCGAGCTTTCCATTCATTGTCCAAGGATAAGGGCCTCACAGGATGAAGTATTTCCTGATTCTAATTTTCCTTTGATTATATGTCTTAGTCTGTTCTGTGCTGCTATAACAGAATACCTGAGACTGGGCAATTTATAATGAACAGAAATTTATTTGGCTCACAGTCCTAGAGGCTGGGAAGTTTAAGACAGGGGTTATATCTGGTGAGAACCTTCTAGCTACTCCATAGTATGGCAGAAGGCATCACGTCATGAGTGTGTGCAGTGGTGGGGTGGAGGGAAGAGGGCCAAACTCATTCTTTTATCAGGAACACATTCTTGTGATAACAGCATTAATTCATTTATGATGACAGAGCCCTCATGTCCTGACCACTTCTTAAAGGTCTCACTTCTTAATATTGTTGCACTGGGGATTAAGTTTCCAACACATGGACTTTAGGGACACATCTAAATCCTAGAACTAAACAACCATCAATTTAATTGTAGATATTTTAGGGATAAAACAAACTATATTTATTGAACCTAAAACAAGAAGACATGTATTTGTATACTTATATACCACTTTCTATTCAGCATTACAAGATTTCATCTAAGCCTCTCCACACTGCGGAATCTAAGAATTCCTCGGACTCATTCTGAGGATTTCAGTCATGCACAATACCCAGCCACAGGCAGCATTTCAAAATCTGAGCTGCTAGACCTGACCTCTTCACCGACTTTAGGATGACCATATTTTTGGAGGAATATGTAACCAAGCCAGGGCGATCTGTTCCTGCATTTATTATTTGGTGAAATTCTGGATTCCTTCTTTTTTCTTTTTTTTTAATAAAATAACATGTTAATGGAAGAAAGTCAATTTCCTTTGAATGGCAGTCAGAAGGTTTGGCTCTGGCTGGCTCAAACACCAACTGCGCTTTGGTGCCTGGGTATTAGCACCTTGTCACATGTATATAAGTCACATCAACCAGTGCTGGCTTTTCAAACCTTGTAGTCTCTTCTAAGATCTCAGATTTCTACTGCCTTTGATTATATGTCCTGGTATTTCACAAGAAATCTTATATTCGAACAATGGCTTCTTTTTCCAATGAAGCATAAGAATGAAATAATTTTAAAAACATTTTAAAAGATGATTAAAGCACCCAGTGCTCAAATATTGGTTCATATTACTATCATCCAATAAATGGAACTAGGGATCCTTAGAAAAATGGTTGATTTTAGGGCAGTGGCAGGAAATAGATAAGGCAAGCTTGAGCATCTTCGAATGCCAGAAAGAAAATGCTAACAAATAAAACACAATTTTTAAATCCCCACAATGGTGAAAGTAAGTCAAAAGATACAAGAATCAACTGGACAAAGCTATAAAAATCTGAGCAATAAGATATACTATAGGACTATGATCTGGTGTATAAAATAAATATCCATGAGTCCCTATCGATGTAAATAAATTATTAAATAACTAGCCAAATAAATAAATAAGGAAGCAGAGATAAATCTCCCATGCTGAGAAATTCCAAATAATTTATGGAGATAGTCTTTCCTTAGGGTGTTAAGTCTTTCCTTAACTTTTAAAGTGTGGTCTGTGTATAGAGCACTGTATGAAAAGAGAGACAGAGTATCATTATGTTAGAGACATCTGACAAACACTACCTTAGCTGGATCGTTAAGATTAACCTCAACCATAGGTCATGTTGATAGACTGTACCCTTGATATGATGTAGTGAGAATGGCACTGTACCTCTGTGGCATTCCTCCTCAAAACTCATAATGCTTGTCTAATCATGAGACAAACATCAGACAAATTCCAATACAGGGTCATTCTAGGAAATAGTTGAGCAACTCTCCTCAAAACTGTCAAGAACATCAAAAACAATGAAAACTTAAGAAACTGACACAGTAAAGAAGAGTCTAAGGACACATGACAACTAAGCTTAAAGTAGTACCCTGAATGAGATTCTGAAAAAGAAAAGGAACAATAGAGAAAAGCTAAGAAAGTAAGAATAAAATACGGACTTCATAATAATAATGTATCAATATTGGTTCAGTAATTGTGACAAATATACTATACTATTGTCAGATGTTAGTAATAGGGGAAACTGAATCTGGAATATGTAAGAACTCTGCATTTACAACTTCTCTTTAAATGTAAAACTATTTTGAAATTAAACGTTCTTTTTTTTTTTTTGAAACAGTCTTACTATGTCACTTTTGGTAGAGTGCTGTGGCATCACAGCTCACAGCAACCTCAAACACTTGGGCTTAAGCAATTCTCTTGCTTCAGCTTCCCAAGTAGCTGGGACTACAGACACCACCATGATGCCCAGCTATTTTTTTGTTGTCGTTGTCATTGTTGTTTAGCAGGTCTGGGGTGGGTTCAAACCCACCAGCCCCGGTGTATGTGGGCAGCACCCTAACACTGAGCTACGGGCGCCGAGCCGAAATTAAAAGTTTGTTAAGAAAGACATATCAGCAGAAGTAACATTCAGATCAACAGATCTCTTTAATAGCTGTCTAAATTCAAATATTTAGACAATAGCAATTCAGCATTTTACCTTTCTTCTGACAAATAATTTTTTAAATGCATGTTGATTTTAGAAATATTAAAATCTGAAAAAGCCTATTTAGAATGTAGGATAATCAATTTCTTTCAGAGCTTATTATGTTGAATTGTAATATATAACAAAAAATGTTTATTTTTATTGTCTCCAATGCTGTGAGCTCCTTAAGAGCAGGAAGGAGGCCTATTCATCCTTGGCTCCTCAGCACCCAGAAGCACGGGCGCTCAATTGTGTTTGAAGTACAGTCTGTGTGGTTGAATGCCTAATGGAATAACTTCATTGGCTGATTTATAGTAGTGTCCAGTTCTTTCAACCAGAGTGATTACAAAAATAGAGGGAGTGGTAAAGAGAACGCAAACACAGACTCATACAAGCACTAATTTTGCTTCAGCCTACTATTTTTTAAGACTACTTTATTTATGTAATTGGTTTTAGTTTATGCTAATGAATGTGTTCTTTCAGATGAAGCTTTTGATGTCAAATTGATTATGATTATTCTTTTAGACTATATTTTATTGATACATAGTATTTTACATATTTGTGAGGTACATGTGATATTTTGTTTCAGTCATAGACTACATAATGATCAAGTAACAGTATTTGGGGTATCCATCACCTTGAGCATTTAATCATTTCTATGTGTTGAGACTAATTCAAGGTCTGTTTTCCAGTTACTTTGAAATACACAGTAAATTGTTAACTATTGTCACTTACTCTGCTGTAACATGTTAGAACTTACACATTCTATCGAATTGCACCTCTCTTCATCATCCCCCCACCCCTAACACACATCCTTCATAGTTTCTGGTAATTATCATTCTACTTGCTACCTCCATGAGATCCACTTTTTTAGCTCCATATATAAGAACATGTGATATTGTCTTTCTGTGCCTGGCTCATTTCACTTAATATAATGACCTCCAATTCTATGCGTGTTGCTGCAAATTGCTTGATTTCATTCCTTTTTGTGGATTAATGGTATTCCTTTAGGCGTATATACCACATTTTCTGTATCCATTCATCTGTTTATGGGCACTTACATTGGTTACTAAGCATCCATCTTTGCTCTTGTAGATAATGTGGCAATAAACATGGGGGTGCAGGCATTCCTTTGACATACTGATTTCCTTCCCTTTGAATAAATACCCAGTAGTGAGATTGAGGGATCATACAGTAGTTCTGTTTTTAGTTTTTGGAGAAATATCCATACTGTTTCCATAGTGGTTGCACTAATTTACATTCCTATCAACAATATAGACGAGTTCTTGTTTCTCCACATCTTCACCAGCATCTGTTATTTTTGTCTCTTGAATAATAGCCATTCAACTGGGGTGAGATGATATTTCATTGTAGTTTCAATTTGCATATCCCTAATGATTAGTGATACTGGACATATTTTTGTATACATGTTGGCCATCTGTATGTCTTCTTTTGAGAAATGTCTATTTATGTCCTCTGCCTACATTTTAATGGGATTATTTTCTTTTTTATTGTTGAGTTCCTTATAATTCTGGATTATTAGTCTCTTGTCAGATGAATAGTTCACAAATATTTTCTCCCATTGGACAGGTTGTCTCTTTGTTGATTATTTCTTTTGCTGTACAGAACTTTTGTAGTTTAATATAGTCTCAATTATTTATTTTTGCTTTGTTACCTGTGCTTTTGAGGTCTTAGCCACAAAATCTTTGCCAATACCAATGTTCTGAAGTGTTTTCTCTATGCTTCTATTTTTTTTTTTTTTTTTTTTTTTGAGACAGAGCCTCAAGCTGTCACCCTAGGTAGAGTGCTGTGGCATTACAGCTCATAATTATTTATTTATTGTAAATATTTATTTAATTTTTTATTATTAATTTTAATTAATTAAAATTATTAATAAATAAATTAATAATTAATAAATTAATTAAAATAATTAATAATTACAGCACCTCCAACTCCTAGGCTCAAGCGATTATCCTGCCTCAGCCTATCAAGTATCTGGAACTATAGGTGCCTGCCACAATCCCCTATTTTTTGGTTGCAGCCATCATTGTTGTTTGGTGGTCCCGGGCTGGATTTGAACCCACCAGCTCAGGTGTATGTGACTGGTGCCTTAGCCACTTGAGCCACAGGTGCTGAGCCTCTGTCCAGTAGTTTTATAGTTTCAGATCTCAGGTTTAAGACTTTAACCATCTTGAGTTGATTTTTATATATGGTCAGAGATAGGGCCTACAGGTCAAATTTCATTCTTTTGCATACAGATTCCTAATTTTCCTAGCCATTTACTGAAGAGACCGTTCTTTCCCAAATGTATGTTCTTGGTAACTTTGTTGAAAATCAGTTGGCCATAAATACGTGGATTTATTTCTGGCTTGTCTATTCTATTCCATTGATCTATGTTTCTGTTTTTATACCATTTCCATGCTGTTTTGACCACTGTAGCCTTGTAATATATTTTGAAGTAAAATAGTGTGATCCATCCAGCTTTGTTCTTTATGCTCAGGGTTGCTTAGGCTATTTGAATGTCAGCTGTGCTAGCAGTGGCAGGTTGCGGGGGCCTGAAGTAGTGCTCAAGTGTCAACAGTGGTTGACTGGGCTGTATGATCCCCAAGGACCCAGATGTCATGCTTGGATACTGGGTGAAGGGGTACAGAGCCCAACCTGTACCCCTGGTGAAGGGGTACAGAGCGAACCTGGCCTTAGGCTCCCTGCTAGTGTATGTAGGTGCAAGCTGTGATAGGCTGAGAATGTTCAGGCAGGGGCAGCAGCAGCTGAGCTGTGGCCTGGCTTCTGTGGAAGGCAGGGTTGTTTTCAGTTGGAGCTGTAGGCAGGTACATGGGGCTCCATGCTTCACTAGGGCTTTGGCCCAGCAACAACAGCCCACAGCAGCAATGGCTGCAGGTAGTAAAGTTTGCCCTGGAGGTACATGAAAATGCATGGTTACCCCTTTGCTAGAAGGGGCAGAGTTGGCTGGGTGCACTGGCTCACCCCCATAATCCTAGAACTTTGGGAGGCCGAGGTGGGTGGATTGCCTGAGCTCAGGAGTTTGAGACCAGCCTGAGCTACAGTGAGACCCATCTCTTAAAAAAAAAAAAAAAAAAAATAAAGAAAAA
>CAUYPK010134940.1:0-16899 GCA_963574355.1 Loris lydekkerianus
TTTTTTTTTAACATCGCTCCGAAAAATATAAAAAACATATCTGGCAATTTACAAAAAAAATAAAAAATTTATAACCTGTTTTTTTTTACCCCAAATATAAACCAAACAAAAAAAAAATAAAAAAATTAAAAAAAAAAAAAAAAAAAAAGAAATGACATATCAACTAATTATCTAGGCATGGGGTAGACAGGGGATCCAGTATTCTCAAAACCCAAAGATGATCTTTGCTTATTTTATAAGTGTGCTACTTGGGAAAATTTCTTATTACAATTATAAATAATGTATATGCAAACAAATTGAACATTATTTTACTCTAGTTAGAACTAACTGTAAAATCAGTAAAATAGTACTTACTGACAAAACCCTGCCTGTCTGTGGCCCCCACGAATCTGCCCCACTCCTACCCAGAGCACAGAAGGAAGCTCTCAAACATGGTTCAGCAAATGACCTATTACCAATCTCTCAGGGACATTGTCTTCTTCAATGCTCCAGTGGCTCCTTGAAAAGAAACATTTCCATTGTTGTAAAAAGAGCAGATTTTTATTCCCAATAACATAACCAACAGATGTCTTTAAAATCCTAAGGCAACTAGGATAGTAGCAGTTTGTGGTATTTTCCCATCCCTTATGGTGCATTGAAAATATCTGTGCAACCACCTGTGTTCTTACCTTTTGCCCATGAAATCAAAGCTGTTTCATATTAGAGCCAAATTAAACAATAAAAGGACTCCAAGGAATCAGAAGCTTGTTGTATAAGTTACATTCTCCAGAATGATAAAGGATGAATTTTAAGAACTAAAAAGAGTACAATATGTTTAGATTCCTAAACTGTGTATCTTCTGTTACAAATTAGCTTGTCTCATAAAATTGAAAATTTTCTGTTGATACTTAATGTGGAAGAAAATAATCCATAAATTACTACTCCATGTTCTGTGCAAAATGTATCAGTGTTATGATTATAATACTCTACACTTTATATCCATGACCTCTTTTAATTTTCACAACCCTATAACGTATAACTGCTTATCTTTATTTCAGAGATTTAAAAAAAAAAAATAGTCACACTGGTAATAAGTTGGCAGAGGAGTATTCAGAGCCATATCTGTTTTGTGTCCAAGTTCATACTCCCTCTACCTCAGCATGCTACCTCTACTGAACAAGGGAAAAGAAAATCAGAAATGCCCCCCAAATTATTTGCCACCTCTTACTCATAAATTTGTTTCTAAAAATTGGTAATCTAATAGGAAAACATCAAAAAAGAATTCTGGCACATACAAAGGCTTCCCTTTTCACTATACGGTGTGTTAGACCGTATTGTCAAAAAACCAGTATAATGTGTAAGAGACTCATTTACATTCAAGGCAAGAAAATATTTTGAAAAAAATTACTTTAAGCTACATTTTTCATTCCCAAAATGGAAAGCTTTCTGCTTCAATTTTTAAAGCAGACATATATGTAAGCATCATTTTGCCAACACATCTACAAAGAAAGATTACTCCTTGGGTACAAAAAGAGGATGTGCTACATCCTTCATTCCTTCCTATGCTAATTTTGTCCTTTTGCATAAAAGGTTTTCCTGGAGAGTTGTGCCAAAAGTATGGTAATTTTGTGATATAACCTTTAGGCCACATAAAACTCAGCCAAAGTTACTGAAATAATTTCATTCAACAGAATTTGGATTCAGTCCCTTCATAAATAAAGAAACCCTAGGAAAAGGAAAAAACAAACAATCTTTTAAATGCCAATTACAATGCCAAACAAAAGGCAGCCAGTGTCTAATTTCACAGCGTCACTGATAGTAAGGCTCGTGTATCTTCCTAGTGTACTTCCATACAATGCAAAGTTTTCTAGCAATGGGTACCCCCGTTATGGAATTAGTTCATGGACTTGTGTCTTAGGCTGTCCTCTTTTCTCTTGCTTTAGCCTGCATGCTTTTGTGAATAACTCAGAGATTACACTGAATGTTTTAGTAATATTTAGTCGTTCATGCTGTCCTAACAGAACGTGATGCTTCAGAACAATGATGCCTGAAGTGAGTTCATCCTTTTGTCTTCCAAACCTGTTTCTCTTCCTGTGGTCCCACTTTTTGTTTATTGCATCACCAGTTATCCAGGAACACACCTTTGGTTGTTATCAACTTTCATCTAAACCCTTGAAGTTACCTTCTGATTCATTTTCTAATCTTTCCTCAATCCATTTTATAAATTATTTTCATTTCCTTCAGAAATCTTGAATACTTTATATTTGCCAACAAAACAAAAACATTGATCTTGATTTTTTTTAATCACTGCAAAGATGGAAATATTACTACAACTAAGTACAAGAGAAACTAAAATGATTAACTTTGGTACTCAAGTCTCCAAACTGTACTAGTTTGATATGGAGTCTTGGAGGCAATGGAAGAACTTTGGAAAATTTGAGCTGAGAACTTATGTTTTAAACAGATTGCTCTAGCTGCTGGATGGGTAAATGACTCTAGCAGTATATTGCAAAGACTGTTTAGTTGCTCCCCATTATTTACACTCTAAATTTAGCTGGTCACTTGGCCTCCTAAAATAAAGAATGCCTTTTCCAGCCTCTCTTGCACCTATCTGTGGCAATGAAACAATACTCATATCTAAAGATAAAAACTAGAAATATAATAGTAAGGCAAGTTTTCAGGAATTGCTTTTTAAAAGAGGGAGCATTTCTTCTTCAACCATCCTGCTTATGTGCTGAATTAGATATGGACTTTACAGCTTGAGTGACTATAGTAAATTAGAAGAGCAACGAGATGGAAGGAGCCTGGATCATTGATATCACAGAACACCATAACAATCCTGAACTACCTCTACCTGGACTTTTTCAACATGTGAGGGCAATAAACTTCTATCTTATTTAAGGCTGTACTATTTGAGAAGTTCTGTCGGATACAGTAATATCTAATCCTAATTCATATAAGAAGAAATATAGAAACAAGAAGACCAATTCCAAGGCCATTTCAATAATTCAAATGAGAAGAGAATAGTGGGTTGAAGTAAGTAGCATCAGCAGAAGTAGTAAAAATTTTCAGATTCTGAAATTATTTTCAAAGTAGAACTAACATGATTTCCAAATAGATTGAAATTAGTATCTGTAACAATGAGAAGAGTTAAGAATATTCCCAAGATCTTTGGCCTGAGTAACTATAAGAAGGGAATTACCACTTACTAACATGAGGAATAATAAGAGCACAGGTTTGCAGTAGAGGTTTATGGAAAGGTATATAAAAAAGATAATTTTTAAGTTGGAAATGGGAAATAAGGGAGGGGAGAAAGAGGACAGGGGGTGATTGGTGTTCTCCCACTTACTGGGCACAACGTAGGGGTATATGGCACACCTTTTGGGTGCAGGACACAACTACAAGAGGGACTCTACCTAATAAACACAAATACACTAACCTGAAATAAAAAGAAAATGAGTTTAGTCTTAGACATGTTGAGTCTGAGATTGCTACTAAACAACAACTAGAAACATGAGCCTGGAGCAAGGCAAAAATCAGGGATGTAGTTATAAACTAAGAAGTCAATAGTGCACAGATATTATTGAAACCTAAATGCATGGATGAGATCCCCTAGAGAGGGAGTGTAGCTGAAGAAGAAAAGAAATCTAAGAACTAAGCCCTAAAGACTTAACTACAGTTTTGATACTGAAGAAACCATGGAGAAGCCATGGACGGTTTCCCTTAGACAGGAGTGTGACAAAGAAAATACTGTCCTGGAAACCAAGTAAACAAAATGTTCCAAAGGAAGGAATAAGTATGACAAATGCTGCTGATGGTTTAAGGAAGAAGATTGAATCTTTTTGTTGATTAATTTCACTTCTCTATAGATCCTAGTTGTCAAGCTTTTGTTCAATTCATAATATGAGAATATCTTTTTCCATTCTGAATGTTATCTGGCTTTGGTTGTTGTTTCCTTAGCTATACAGAAGACTTTCAATTTAATTAAGTCCCATTTGTTTGTTTTTGTCATTGTTGCAATTGCCATGGAAGTATTCCTCATAAAATCTTTCCCCAGGCCAATATATTCAAGAGTTTTCCCCATACTTTCTTCAAGGATTTTTATTGTTTCATGCCTTAGGGTTAGGAATGGATTAAAAAGCTGTGGTATATGTATACCATGGAATACTATTCAGCCATTAAAAAGATGGAGACTTTACATCTTTTGTATTAACCTAGATGGAATTGAATCACATTCTTCTTAGTAAAGCATCACAAGAATGGAGAAGCAAGAATCCAATGTACTCAATTCTAATATGAAAGCAGTAGATGAGCTAATACAAGGGGTGGGGTAGGGGAATGAGGAGGGGAGAGAGTATGGGGATCACAGTATATGGCACATCTCTTAGAGGCAGGACACAATTATAAGAGGGTTTTTATCTAACAAATGCAATCAGTGTAATTTAATTCTTTGCACCATTAATGAATTCCAAATAATAAAAAAAGAGGAAAAAAAGAAGGAAAAAAAAGAAGATTGAAAATTGAAATGAAAAGGGCTGAGTGCAGTGGTTCACATCTGTAATCCTAGCACACTGGGAGGCCAAGGAAGGAAGATTGAGCTCAGGAGTTCAAGATCAGACTGAGCAAGATTGAAACTCTATCTGTATTAAAAATGGAAAAACTAGCTGGGCGTTGTGGTGGGTGCCTGTGGTCCACGCTACTTGAGAGGCTGAGGCAAAAGGATGGGTCAAGTCCAGCAGTTTGATTCTGCTGTGAGCTATGATGCAATAGCACTCTATCCAGGATGACAGAATGAGGCTCTGTCTCAAAAAAAAAAAAAAAAAAGAAAGAAAGAAAAGAAAATTGACATGAAAGCCATTGATGACTGTGACTAGGTAATATTTTGTAGGGTGTTTATTAGGAGAAGAGAGTTAATGGAATGAATTCAAGAAAGAATGGAGATAAGTAAAAAGTGAGAAATATATAATTTTCAGAAATTTTTACATTATGAAAAGCAGACAAATCAGTTAGTATCTAGAGAGTGATAAGGTGTAAAGGGAGATTTTTATTTGTTCTTGTTTTGTTTTTAACAGAATCATTTTATGCACATGAATATGATCCCATATCCATATGGGAATGATGAGTGCAGGAGAGAATGATGACAATTATATCCTTGAGTAGGCCAGAGGAAGCTAAGACATGACTATAAGAATTGACCTTAAATAAATGTTTATCTTCTTATCAGGGAAAGCCAACATGAAAGCATCTAGCTCCAGACCAACCCACATATGTGGTTTTGAGGATAAATAGCTTTTCTCCTATATTTACTTAATGCTTCTATTTCCTTAATGAAGTAGAAACAGGCTCATTATGGGATAGGGTAAGAGAAGGCTGACGTTTTGACAGTGGAGGAGAGGCTCTGAAATAGTATTTAGGAGAGAAAGTGTGTGTGAATGAAGTAGGAAAAAGTAGTAGGATTCTCCTTTTCACATTGCTGGTCTTGAATTTTAAATAAAATGATTCAGAATGGCTGTGTTTCCAGCCACATCCAGCTGTGGAGATACAGGCACAAAGCAGCCATATCAATGGAAATAAGCAAGACTGGGGAATTTATAGACAAGTATAACAGCATGAAAAAAGAGTAGCAGAGCTAGAAGAACAAAAATAAGTCTAACATGGGTAAGGATGGACGTAATGATATGAGCAGGGTGACTTTTAGTCTCACTCTTTCAAGAAACAGAAACAAAATGAGATTATATTAGGAGATTAGGAAAAATTATATTAGGAGAAATATTTGTGTGAAAAGAAAGAGAAATGGAACCAGAGACAAGGAAAACTGCTAGACCCTGATGCAAATCTAACCACACGTAAAAAATTAGAAAAATAGAAAGTTGAGTATAAGCATCTTATACTATAATGCAGTCTAAAGAAGGTTCAGCAAACCATTGTAGAGGCTTTCAGTCAAAGACAGCAGACAAAGGAGGACTGTGCCCCCCAGGAATAGTTCTACCTTACAATTCCACTACACTCAGTCATCAGCCTCTGCACAAATGCAGCAATAAGTCTCAATACACTTGCTTTACTAGGAGGCTGACAAAGCACATTCTCATGACCACCACAGCAAGAGATAGTTAAAATATGATAGAATCAAAGAATTCCCAGTCTCAACAGGTACAAAGAATTTTTAATAATGTATTAGAGGGAGTGAATTGGATAGGAGGAAAAAATCCTAAAATTAAGATTTAAGAAGGAAAGTAGTTATTTGGTAGTGACAAAGTCCAGGATGCAACCATGGGGAAGTAGGAAGGAAACCAGATCATTGGAGGAGGAAGAATCAAGAAGACAAGGACATTAAAGAGATCTTCTTGGAGTAGTGAACCCACCAAAAAGTGTATATAGAGTAATGGGGAAGAAATGCCAGCAAGCCACAGATTGGGATCTTAAAAGGATTAAGAGAAGTAACTCATGGTCTCTGGATGACTGTACAAGGGGAGCAGGTGGGTAGTATAATCTGATGGCTATGGCTCCTTAGGAAAAGAAAGGGGAAAATTTTTGATAACAGGCTCAGTGCCCATAGCTCAGTGTTTAGGGCACCGGCCACATATGCTGGGGCTGGTGGGTTAGAACCCGGCCCGAGCCTGCTAAAACAACAATGACAACTACAACAAAAAAATAGCCTGGTGTTGTGCCAGGTGCCTGTAGTCCCAGCCACTTAGGAGGCTGAGGCAAGAGAATCACTTAAGCCCAAGAGTTTGAGGTTGCTGTGAGCTGTGATGCTGTGGCACTCTACCAAAGGCAACATAGTAAGGCTCTGTCTCAATGAAAAAAGAAAAAATTTTGATTAACAATAATGAGGAATCAGTAGTATATCTACACTCCTTCCCAGCTCAGTACTTCAGTACTCAGTATATGGAAAAGAGTACTCAGTATATGGAAAAGAAACCAGTCACTGATCAAGAAGGATGGAGGCAAAATATTGTCTTTACTATCTGACTTCAGTTATCAACAAATAATTGGGGGAGTAGAAAAGAGAAGATAGTGAACTTTAAAACTGAAGTATTTTTGCTCATAACAATATATTTGGGATAGCAGAAGAGATGGAATTTAAGAAATGGGGAAAAGAGAGATAAGTTCCAGCTTTGGTGCTGCATAGAGGCATATAAGAATAAGAATTCAAATAACACTCCAAGTGGGTTTGGGGCTTCTTGTGGTCACTGATATGAACAGGATGCAGGACTTAGGGCAGACAATATTGTCCCTAGCATTCAGTCGTGAAGCCCTCCTCAAAGCAGTCTAATTCTGTTCTTTGCTGAGATTACAACACCACAGTCTACATTCTTGACCTGTATTCTTTAAACCTAACTAACTCACCTATTTAGAGTTTGTATTTGACTTTTTTAAAAAGTATGTTACAAGAAACAGCTACATGAAATCCATTTCCGTATGTGCAAACAGACTGTAAAACATTAAAGATGTTTAGACTAAACACTAATGTATATGTGTGTGTGTGTCTGTGTGTATATAGATAGAATATATTTATTTATATATATGGCTGAAAATAAATAAAAAGGTACACCTAAAACCAGTAAAATCAAAAATAATGACAGTTAATAGACTGAACACTCTTATTAAAAGGCAGAAATTATCAGAATGGATAAAAAAGCAAGACCTAACTATGTGTTATCTACAAAAAATATACCTTAAGATAAAGATACTTGATTGAAAGTAGACAGATAGGAAAGGAACACCATGCAAACAGCAAATGTAAAAAGACGGGAGTTTGTATAATATCATTAGATAAAACAGACTGTCAGGCAAAGAACATTACCAGAGATAAAGACAGAAATTGCACAATGATAAAATGATCATTTCTTCCATTAATTTTCCCCTAAGGTCCTTGCCTCTCAAAGAAGCCCATAACCAGTCGTAATCCGGCCAAAGGTCAATGAAAATGACAGGAATTTGGTCCATCTACACTACAGGGCGGCAGTATTTTCCTTTAATTTCCCCCCTCCACTTATGTACCTCTTTATTAGGCCGTGATCAACAACTATTTACTTTATCACGCATTATTACTCATTCTATTATGACTGACTAGGGATGGAGTTGCAGGCATCATCTGTCCCTTGCAGCATGTGGTCAGATAGGTTTTCTGCCTGGTTGTTTTGTGGGTCAATTAATCTAAATATTTTCTCGAGTTCCCAAAATTCCTCATACAGCTCCTAACAGTCTATTAGCTATTAAGATCATTCCAAATCCCTGTATCAGTTCTTCCCTACTTTCACTTAAAGAGAAAGACATAGCCATACCATACAGATAGAAGCTTAATAACAAACAGAACACCCACACGTCTATTCAAATGATACTGCATCGTGATCCCAGAGGGAGTAACACACTATCAGAGTGAGGGGTTCCCTTTCTTGGAGAGTGAGAAATTCTTTTATAAAGGTGTTCTTTCTATTTTATACTTTTCAACTGCAAGTCACTAGTAGACTGCTTTGTAAGTGGATTCACCTCAAAGGGTAATACAGCAGTTTCCTCCTGCTGAAAGATAACAGTGCCTCCTGGGAGGAAGTTGAAAATGCATCTCTAAATTTTTATTATGAGTCATATACCAAATTGTAATAAGCTTAGTAGAAGAAAAACATCAAAAAGAAGGTATTCCAATAGAATGCTGTCAGATGCTATATGCAGATTAGAAAACATGTATGAAAAAGAGTAAAATTTTGTTTCTGTTTGCTATAATTTCAAAAAAGAAAATTTTAGGCTTGGTGCCTGTAGTTCAGTGGTTAGGGTGCCGGCCACATACACCAGGGCTGGGGGGTTCAAACCCAGCCCAGGCCACTAAACAACAATGACAACTACAACAAAAAATAGCTAGGCATTGTGGCGGGTGCCTGTAGTCCCAGCTACTTGGGAGGCCGAGGCAAGAGAATCCCTTAAGCCCAAGAGTTTGAAGTTGCTGTGAGCTGTGATGCTGTGGCACTCTACTAAGAGCAACATAGTGAGACTCTGTCTTGAAAAAAAAAAAAAAGAAAGAAAAAGAAAATAAAATTTTACTGTGTTAAACACATCAGATGAGAAACTTTCCTTTGCCACATTACTGATTTCAAATCAATATTATTTCAGACCACTGTGTAGATATATCTATATCTGCACACATACACACAAATATTTCTGCCTTAAACACTAATATTGGTAATCAGAATATGTACAAAATTATCCACACTTCATTTCCCACGATACTTTTTTTGTGAAATTTGAAATTTTCAAGAGCTGTTATCTGCTGAAACTTTGTGTGATTTCACTTATATCAGCTTTAATATTTCTAGCTCTACTTTAGGAAATTAAAACTGTAAAACAAAAATTCATCCTATTTTGGACATAAAAAGACAATTAGAATTAAAGTGGCAATGACTAACAGAATAAGAAATAGGACTTTACCCTTCAAGGTTACCTGCTTTGTTGCTGAATTGACTGTTCAAAATAAAGATAAGCCTGTGTTAGAGCAGATGAGGTAGATTTAGTTATCCAAAATCCATCCTTTGGTGCCTTTCCTCATTAACTTAACTAGTCCTGCAGGAATCCACATTGATCACGGTTAAATTCATAAATCAAGTAGGGTTCAATCTATTATTTCATCAAGATAGCCAAAAGGGGTATGAATAAAAAACATTTTTAAAAAGAAAAACAATAGCTTCTGTATTATTCCATTTTGTTTGTTTTTACTTGTGATGAAGATCTTCAGAAGAAAGAGTTTGCTTTAAAATGAAAACAAAGAGGTATGAGCCACTAACTCATTTTATGGTCTTTAAAAGAAAGTAATCTAATAATCAAGATACAGTCTATTTGGACTATTATCCTGTCCCTTATTAACCAAAGAACCCTGCCTCCAACCTACCATCACACCCACAAACAGGTTCCTTCAACATGATAAAGAGTAGATGTGGAATCCAAGAAAAGTGGTTAATATCAGTAGTTTAAGTGCTGCCAATGTATTGGCTTTCAGGTTTTATTCTTGAAGCAAAAAAAAAAAAAAAAAAATCCAGAATTTCATAGAGTTCTTGCATTTTTTAATCCTTAAAACACACACACACACACACTCACACACACATACACCCTTGTAAGCACTGAGCGAACATGAACCTATTTCTTTTATAAAATACTGAGAAATACTATTCACTCTTCAACTGCCTTGTTTTTCATTCATTCTAAAATATATGTTTGTTCAACAAATATTTCTTGAGTGTCAGGCATTGGAAAAGACATTAGAGTCTGTGAATGAATGTTTTCCGAGCCTCTTCTTGCTGCACTCAGTGGGCTGAGTGCTCTTTGCTATGTAAACCGTGTATGTGGGGACAGCTTCACAATCTCAGTTCTCACCCTTTGAGCTCACTGGACCTGTCTTAGTGCATACTGCACTCCAAATTAAATACAAATTCAACCCTAGAAGTGAAATTTTACCAAATTTTCATCAAACGATGTAAAGTTATTACGTCACAGAGAAAGAAATCCTTATAGCCCCTTCAAACACTACTACCTCTAAAGATCCTCCAGCCAATATACCCTATTCCGCAAAACAAAAGCCCAGTGCATTTTGAACAACTTCCATTAAATGAAGCTCCATTGGTTAGCCAAACCCCAAGTAAGTGGGGGGTGTGTGTGTGTCTGTGTGTCTGTGTGCGCGCGCGCATGTGCGTATTTCTTCTCATTTGAACTCTGGCCACTGAACTAATGGCTCATGCAATCTTTTCACCATGTCATTTACCTGAGTAAATGTACCTGTGGCCAGAAATTCTCAATTTAGAAAAAGAACGTCACACCTGGATTCTTGATAGCATAGAGTATAACCAAATTAAATGCAGGCCTATTTCTGCTTTGCTGCTCAGCCCTATACCAGCTTTGAAGCAGAAGTTCAAGTTGGGACACTGAAGTAAAAATTGTTTGGTTCCCTTGCACAAACACAATGGAACTGCCTATGGCTGTTCCACATATGGCTGCAGAGCCTTCTGTCCACATTACCCATCCTGTCCCAATATACCCAGTCTTCCTCCAACCACTTCCTTATGAATCCACAAATCTAAGCATGTTTCCGCAGCTGCATGTTCACCACCCTCTCTGAGCTGGTGGGTGCAGAACAAGGGGAAATAAAAACTGAGTGACATAGGGCAGGGGCACATGACTCACTCATTAGTCTACAGAATCAATTTCTCCTTTTTCAAGAATCATAAAGTCTACATATATCAAGTTGATTTTAAAAAAGTCCTTAATAAGTATTAATAGGTGTTTTTGTTGTTATTGTTGTGTTATTTCTATTCATTCTGTCAACCATGAGAAAAGAGAGCCAAGTCAAGTTTCTCTTTAAAAACAGGTGCTTGTGCTACAAACAGGAGGAAGAAGGACTATCCCTGCCAAGGACAAGTTTTAATTGATGATGGCTGCAGCACTAATGAGGCTGCCTCCCATCGATACAGCTCCTGCTCTAAGGTACTGCTCAAAGGGGCAGCCATAGAGGCAGACAGGAATGACCCACTCGGTTGCCAGAACCTCCCATGTGGCAACATCAATAAATAGAGCGGCACCGATCATCCTGTCTTTAAGTCTGTGTTGTCAGCTCATACCACACTTAGGGAATCAGACTCTCCAGGGAAATGCCAGTTAATAAAACAACTAGAGAGAAACCAAGTATTTTTCTAAGGTGGTTCTTCTGGTAGATGACCAGTGTGTGTTATTAGGAAAGATTAGTGACATCTAAGACATTTCATTCAACCCTTAAGAAAAATAAAGTTTTCAATGGTAAATTTAGCAGTTATGAAAATAAAACTGTGTATAGTTTCAATTATACATGTGAGCAAGATATATTAAAGACAAAACACTTCTTGAAAAGAAGTAAGAAACATCTAAAAGTTTTGAAATAAAGTAGGAGAAGAGAAAATAGAGGCAATTCATCCCCGGTAAACCTCAAATATCCAGATATTTGAGGTGATCTTTCCTTGTTTCTCAGATTTCTGGGGTGGTGCTTAAAACTACCCATTTTATTTTTAAAAATAGCTGAAATTGAGGTTTACCATGTACCATAGTGTACCAAATAATTTTAGTGAAAATACTTTAGGTAAATTGTTTCATTTGTTAGTCATTAACTTTCTGGGTAAGTACATTTATTACTTGATTTTCTAATTGAGAAAATTGAGGGATAGAAAAGAAAAGTAATTTTTCCAAGATCACATAATTAGTACATTATAGAACTAGGTTCAACCTACGTAATCTGGTGCCCAAATCTGCTCTTTTAACCACTAATTTTATAGCCTTCTTTTAATCCTTCTTATCAAATAGATCTTGCCAAATAAGTTCATGTCTACTTAAGAGTAGAAAGTCAGATATTTAGAGGCAAATAGTTTGCAAACTTTTTTCATATTGTCACATTAAATCTATACAAGCCAACACATATTTCAATGTTCAACAATTTTACTACAACACCTTTTATATCGCAGTTCCCCTCACTCTCCAAAGTCTACCAATAATACCTGTCAACTCTACATCCAAAAATACCCTGAATCAGTCCTCTGCTCTCCACCTGCATGGCTGTCCCTTTCTTCCCAGCTATGTCACCCCTTTCCTGAACTACTGCAGGGAGTAGCTTGCTAATTTGTCTTCTTCCCATTCACATTTCCCTCAAACTCCTTTAATATGTATTCTCTACATAACAGGCTGATTTTATAAAATTTAAAACAAATCATATTCTTCTCATGCTTAAAGCCCTTCAGTGACTTTCCACTGCTCTCAGAATAAAATTTAAACTCTTCAATACAGCCTACAAAGTCCTTCACAATGTAGCTGCTGCGTCTCTAATCAACCTCACTTTATATTCCCCTTTCCCCTGCACACCAGGCTTCAACCACTCCAGTCTTCTTTCTTGGAAAGGAAGCTCTGTTCTACCATTGAGGAATAACTAACAATTAAAACACCATATGTAGTCAAGGTGTATAATGTGATGTTTTGATATAAGAATACCTTGTGTAATGATTCCCACAATCAAGGTAATTAACAGATCCATCATTTCATATAGTTATTATTTTGTGTGCATGTGTGATAAGAACACTTATGATCTATTCTCTTAGCAAACTTCAAGTTATTATTAAACACATTTACCATGTAGTACACCCCCAAAACTTATTCACCATGTGACAGCAAATTTATACCCTTTGACCAAAATCTCCCTATTCCCCCACCCCAGCCCTTGGCAACTACCATCCTGATGCTCGTTGAAACATCATTCACAATATCCAAGATACAAAAACAACCTAAGTGTCTACCAAGATATGAATGGATTAAGAAAAAAAAGGAAATCCTTCTATTTGCAACTATATGGATAGAATTGCAGGACATCAAGCTAAGTGAAATAAAGCAGACAGAGAAGGATAAGATATTGTTAGATATCCTTATATGTGAGACCTATTGCTTTTAAAATATAAATGTAGAAATTCCCCTTTAAGGGAGAGCAGAGAGAGAAAGAAGGAGGGAGGGGTGGGAAAAGGAAGAGCAGAAAGAGGAAAGGAGGGAGGGGGTTGGGGCCTTGGCGTGTGCTACACCTTTTGGGGGCAAGACATGATTGCAAGAGGGACTTGACCTAACAAATGCAATCAGTATAACCTGGCTTATTGTACCTTCAATGAATCCCCAACAATAAAAAAAAAAAAGAAAAAAAGAAATTCCCCTTTAATATTCGGAAGATCAAGGGACTAAAAAGTATTGGATCAGGCTTAAGGAAAATCTGTACATAAACACATATACCAAAAAAGCTGAAAATATTTTTATAATACATATACTACCAACTGTAATCATAAATCTGATTGAAAAGAATAGCAAAACTTTTGGACTGGTATGATACTTTTCTAAAATTCATAAATTTAGCCAATAATCACAACATCTAAATAATTTAAAATTGAAAAAAAAGAAGGAATTTTTTTTTTTTTAAATTAAATCATAGCTGTGTACATTGATATGATCATGGGGCATCATACACTAGTTTCACAGACTGGTTGAAAGTAGCCTGCCCTATTCTTGTTCATCTGCATGATTTTTTTAACTTTTTAACCAAAGTAAAGTTTAAGAAAACCATAAATTCCACTTAATTTTCATATCACTTAAAGCGAATTTTCACTCCCTTGGTAGAAAAAAGTATAAAACTTCTCAACAAATGGCAATGAACAAGATGTTTTCAGGATATGTTAGACATGTGTACACATCTTTAGTTACCTATGTCAGCAAATGTTTTTCTTTGCCTAGTGGGCAAATTTTGGAGCAAATTTATTGTCTGTCACAAAGATTGGAAAGTAATCATATATTTCAGGCCAGAAATAAACTAAAGGGATATGCTAAAATAGGAAAATATTGTAGGAAGAGAACTCAATAATACATGTAAAGCAAACTAGTCAAAAAGACACTGACATTTTAAGGTCTAAGCCAGGTACAATGACATATACCTGTCATTCTTGCTACTGGGAAGGCTGAAGTAGGAGGACTATTTGAGTGCAGGAGTTTCAATCCAGCCTGGGCAACATAGAGAGATCTCTAAAATTAATCAGTTTTTAAAAAAAAATTTTCAGAATTTCAAAGTCTGGGGAATCTTCAGAGAAAAAGCAACAATTGATAATTTCTGCCTAAATGATTATTGCCTGCAATCTAAAACATTTATTAATTTTCTACTATAAGGACATGCAAAACATACATATAATTGAAAGCTTAAATAATGCTAAAATAGAGCCCCTACTCATTAGTTGATTATAGTCTGCCAAATTGAACATATCTATAATCAATTGCCGTTTCAAGTATCTTCTCCTAATAGGTAGCAGGCCCCAACTGATCTGAGCAGACTCATACATACATCAACAAGTTCTGCACAATAATGCTGTAGGTCTGTATTTCTAGGATCCTTTCACTACAGAAAATTAAAATATAACTACTGTAACTAATTTATTCTATTTTACCTGCCCATTGCAATTCATTTCAGATATAGAGCAGCCTAGAATTTGCCATGAACAGTGACATCTTATATACTGAAGCATATAAACCAAAAGCAAATCCTCCAGACCTGATTCCAACCAAGGTCCTGACTCAGCTAAAACTCAGGGACTAGTATACAAGTGTAAATGACAGAATCATGCCCTCAGGAAATAAGAGTCATTCAAAGTGTTAAATCCAGCTAGCAGCTGCAATATCCTCTATTGCCCATCCAACCTGTTACCTGACTTGATGAGATTAACCTGAACAGAATTTTAGTTTAACATCAATTCAATGGAAAACAGAATGATATCTTTAAAATGCTAATGTCGAAAATACTGGAAAATGCAAATAAAATGCATCCATTAAGGGTCATGTTGAATGTCTTCTAAACACTTTGTTTGTATGAGCCACCCTGATGGGTTTTTATTTAATTACACAGCACTCATATATTATTTACTTAATATTTGCTCATATAGGCAAATAGTGCCAAAGAGAAATGTACAGGATAATAAATGGCATCTGCTTAATAAAACTTTATCCTACTCTACAAAAAATAAATTTACCTGCCTTTTATTTTATTTAATAAAAATGTCTTTTACTCAGTGAGTACAGTGAAGTAGAGACACCAAGTTTTTTCTTAAATGTAAGAAAAAATGGTGTCTGTTACCTTTACCTTTTATGAGTTGCCTGCTCTCCCATATTTGGCAAGACAAATAGAATTACATACTGTGAGTGACTCAGAACAGAACTTCACTATCAATCATTTGCCTGGCTCTGCAAAAATTCTGTAGGGCGTTCAGGACATTTTGCTGCCTATGAATATTTTAGACAAGAAGAATCCCTGAAAGCTTCCTGATGGATTAATATAAGAAAGGAGGACGTTTTCATGTTTTATAGCTATTTGCTAAAGTACTACGGTCATTAGTACACTCCAATGAAAGGATGCCTCTTTAAACAGAAAGAAGCAACCCCACAAAAGAGTTCTAGCTCCCTTTATCATAAACTGATTTCAAAGTAATGATATATAATGTATAAATATTGCATGTATTCCTCTGTAGAAAATGAAAGGCTGGGCTGGTGCCAGCACCTTTACACCTAGCAATAATTGCGCAGGGGAAAAAAAAGGAAAAGAGGAAAGAAAATCTATGCCAATCATTTAAGAAAATAAATTTGTTCACATACCTTTTTAGCTTTGCCAATGAAATAAAAGGCAGTTTACTAGGTTCTCTATCCTTTTATTGTAGGATTTGCACCCCTGAATAAACAGCAGAATATGATTCTCAATAGCAATTCACAACTTTTCAAATAAAGTTCATACATTATTTTAAAGGTAACAAAAAAAATTAGAATGCACAAGGAAATAAAACAGAAAAAATTCTCTTGGCTCATTGGTATTGATATTTTATAGTATTTTTTCCAGTTTTAATGTATTTTTATATGTTGTATTCTATATATTACTTTTCTACTAATATTTATATTTTTAGGAGACAGGGTCTTGCTCTGCTGCCTGAACAGAGGCATCATCATAGCTAACTATATTCTCGAACCCTTGGGCTCAAGCAGTCCTCCCACCTCAGCTTCCCAAAGTGCTAGGATTATAGGCATAAGCCACCACACCAGCCTTTTCCCCTAATATTTAAACATTTCCCATGTTATAAACTCTACATAAAGATTTTAATGGCTATATAACATTCCATGAAGAATATGTAATCAAACTGAGTTGGCATTTTTTTTTTTTTTTTTTAGAAGGAAATACACAGTAGGTATATTTAATAGCACATATGTATGAGCTATTATTACTATTGCTAATGATATATGTAGAGTGCTCAGCACCCTATCCGGAGCACCATGAAGGCTCTGAAATTGTTTAGCCCACCTTTCCCCTGATGACTTAAATTCCTCACTTATAAAACAAGGATATTAATTCCTACCTATCTC